>JAJTUV010002433.1:0-148247 GCA_021653895.1 Mastomys natalensis
CAAGCACCAACACTTTGGCAGAAGCCATTCTGTGCACTTAGGGGCACTGGTTGCTAAACTGTATTCCATGAACCAACAGAAGCATTCCATTCCTCGTCATACTGAGTATAACATTGCATTTTCACAGAAATTTTTGTAAGCTGCAGAAGCCAACAGATCCAGCCTCCACCTGTTTTGACTTCTGCCTCTGAGTAGAATCCCTGAGCTCTCAGCTCCTGGCACAAAGGTGACCATCAAAGCTTGAGTCTACAACCTTCCTTTTGATTCTCGGTTTTTCTTCATCTAAAGACATTGGAAAAGCTGTATACCCTGAGGTTTACTGGAAGGCATGTGTGGAATGATATTTACATATCAAATCTGAGACTAGCAGGCTCATATTAAATATCCCATGGTTTCAATGCCTTTCCAAAAAGTATATGTTGAAAATTCTTCATGGCAGTAATGCTGAGAAAGGGGAGCTATAAAGTTCTGTGCTCAGATATGCACTAATGCCATTAACATAGGAACTGGTCAGTTATGGTAGAAAGTAATCCTGATACAATGGTAAGTTCAGTCCTCTTCCCTACTCTTCTGTGTGTACTCACTCTTCGGAGGATACGAGAGAGAAAGCACTGTAGAGGTCAGGTGCAAAACAACAGAAATAAATGTGTTCTTTTTATTCATTCATTCATTCACTTTTCATTCCTGATTACACCATCTCTATCCTCCCAGTACCCCTCACACAACATTCTTCCACCCTGATTCCTTTCTTCTCTGATAAGGGGAGGTTCCTCCCTGGGTACCAACCCATTTTGGCACTCAAGTCACTAGAGAACTTGGCAATCCTCTCCCACTGAGGACCAGACAAGGCAGCACAGTTAGTGGAATAGGATCCAGAGGCAGGCAACAGAGTCAGAGACAGCTCCTGCTCCAGTTGTTAGGGGACTCATGTAAAGACCAAGATGATGAACATCTGCTACATATGTGTGGGGGTCCTAGGCCAGACTATGTATGCTCTGTTGGTGGTCAGTCTCTGAGAGCCCCCAAAGTGTCCTGGTTAGTTGACTCAGTTTGTCTTCTTGTGGAGTCCTTATGCCCTTTGTATTCCTCAATTCTTTCCCCAACTCTTTCACAAGATTCCCTGAGCTCCATCTAATGTTTGGCTGTGGGTCTCTGCATCTGTTTCAGTCAGCTGCTGTAGGAACCTTTCAGAAAACAATTATGCTATTAAAAACAAGGATATGATATTTTCTCTCATAATTCCCCCATCTATGATGTATTGAAAAAAAAATCAAAGAAAATCCAGAATCATTCTGTCCCTGTCTGTGACTCAAGTTGGAGAAAATCTCTGACTTATCAAAAAGATTCAATCTGGGGCAGATTGTCAGCTCTTGAAAGGCATAGTTCTCTACAATGGTACTTACAGCAGGACACAAAGTGATCTCCACAGTCACAGTTTGCCTCTGGCTCTTCCTATGTGTGAACTTCCAGTAAATCACTCATTATTTACTCACCTCCCGCATGTGACAGGCATTGTGTTGGGCATATAGCTTTGTGAATCACATACAGACAGATATTCTCATGGTTTTTTGCACACATATGTGTATACACATAAATGCCTATAAAAACAGCGGCAAATAGTCACATGTTTATATAAATGAGTTACATGTAAAGTGTTTTCATTTGAAATAAATTAGTCACCACCGAGGAAACCTAATTCTAAAATCTAGAATCAGCTGTTTAAGTACTTGAATAGAGAAACATTAAAATCTACCAGCAGAGGGCAGAACATCCCAACAAAATGAGTCATTTAGCCCCTAAGTCCTGCTGTTCTTCACCTTTGATGTATTGTCTCAGTTTTGCTACTTGAGATCTTGGAAAATTCTTGAGAGACCTCCAAATCTGCTTGGTCCTCAGCGTCTTCCACCTATCCATCTGTAGGGAAAAAATATATGCAGTTGTCAACTACAGTCAGATATGAATCCTATTCTTTGTGCTTGCTGTAATGTGCCTAAGGTGACTTACTCAATATCTTCAGCATCAAATTTTTCTTTGCTTAAAGTGAGAGTAACAATTATGTACATTGTTGTATTAATTACAAAGAGGCAGTTGGAAGGATTAACAGGCAATGAGTCTGCTGTAAATCAGTCCAAATGCCCCTATGTCCAAAATTACATTATTGCTGTGTGTAACTCATTTGCTGTCCTTTTCCTCCTATCAATGAGCATGTACGTGAACTGACTATCTACAGAAGAAGCTGACTTATTAATTCTTATCAGGATAAGAAATTTATTATCTTATCAGATGTGGAGTTTACAGAAATCCTTTGGTAGGCCTGGCTCTGCCCTACTCATCCATGGATATGTATTTTCTCACTAAGTGTTGAGTTGGGTACTGAGAGAAGTAAAAACAAAACTAAACTTTTGAGAAGACAACTTATTTGTCCAAAGATGAAAATTTAATCAGCAACACAAAATGGGATTCAATACAAAATAGGAATTAATGACAAACTTAAGAAAGATTTTTTTCTGTCCCATCTTTAAGATGATGGTCAAGACAGAAACAGCTTTCTAACAGAATGAACTATTCCAGATACTTAACTGTTGCCTTCAAAACTTTCTACTGACGACTTAATGAGATGTGTCACTTAATTATTCCTTTGGTAATTACTGAATAGCTGCTGTCTACTTTGTTACATGTTGAGTTTTCAAAAGTGATAAACTGCACCCTTTATTCTCAGATGCTAAATGTACTGGGATAAAATTATCACCATTAGCATTCAGATGTGTGAGCAAGACAAAATACATTCATCTATGAGTGCAAATAGAATCTATATGTGAGTGTATGAGTTTCTGCTCATTTATGTGAAATAGTTTCAGTCAGTTTGAGAAAAAAGCTGCCACAGGAAGTCTGGACTAATGTCCTCTTGCTCTGACACATTTAGATCCACTGTGGTAAGTCCACCACTGCCATCATGCTGTCTCTGGCATTGTCTGACCCTGCTACTGTTGATACAGACCTCCTCTAAAAGATAACCTCTGGAAGAGATTCCCTATACCCTGACTCATACTGTCACTGAGCTACACTGGTCTCCAAAGCTCCATTCTCCCATTTCTCCTCTCTTAGCTTTTAGATTGAGACTCTGACATAAAGCTCCATTGGTTCTTTCCTCTACTCCCACTGCCCCTTCTGCCTCGTCTGCATTTCCTCCCATTCTCAGCCTTCAGTCACGCCCTTCATAATGTCTCTCCTCAATGGACCTGACTGACCATAGAGGCAAGTTGGCCTGAATTCCTTGGTAAAATCAGATAAACTGCTACAGATCATATATGAATTTAGATTGAAGTAAATTAGTACTGATATAACCCCTACTTCTGGTCCATAGCAGTAGTTGCTCTGTACATGGCTGGTTCTTCATTCCTCACTTTCAGCTCTGTGAACACTTTGGGGATACTCGGTATATGCATCCTGTGTAGAGAAATGATCAATCACAATATTTGGCCCAGCAGCCTT
This sequence comes from Mastomys natalensis, assembly GCA_021653895.1. Classification (NCBI taxonomy): domain Eukaryota; kingdom Metazoa; phylum Chordata; class Mammalia; order Rodentia; family Muridae; genus Mastomys; species Mastomys natalensis. The sequence goes on from JAJTUV010002433.1 coordinate 3,493, forward strand.
TCACCCCTTTATCTAATTTGAGCAGCATGATTTTTGTATGTCCCCTTTATCTAATTTGTCTTACTTACCTTCAAGACCCTTGTTATGGCCACAAGTGGGTACATGGATTGAAGCCTTTATTCTGTTTAGTCTTCTGTTTAGTTTGTGATTGGATCAGATCTGCCACACATTTCAGACCTGCCACAATGAACTTCTCAGTACCAATCAACCAGGGTGTCTATTTCCAAGGGAAGTAGCCCTGCATCAAGTTCCAGCTGGAAGGAGTGGTGGGAGGCAGTGTGTGCATGTGATGAGCAACCTTCAGTTGAGAAACAGCTAGACTATAACAGGCAGTGCCTTGATGAAATATGACATGTAATCTGTTCTAACAGGGTGGGTGCTGACCAATCCATTCTCTCAATCAGAAATCTGAAACAGGAAAGAGACCATTACCGAGTTGGCAGCAGGTACCAAAATATAAAATTGTAAAGTAAGTCATGAGGGCCACAGGTGCACTGGAGTTGTAAGAGGGCTGCATTTACTAGTAAGAAGAAACCATGCACAAACAACAGGCCTGCTTAGGCAGAAATTTTAAGATGGCTAAGTGGTTAATAAGGTGACCAGAAATCATGTGCCAAGGTTCAGATTCCAGACTCATTCTCACTAGCTTTGTGACCTTGGCAAGCCATAAACCTCTCTGCACCAATTTCCTCCTCTATAAAAAGAAGAAAAGGCTAACTTTCCCTCAATATATTCTGATTGGCCCAGGCCAGTCAACAAATTCCATGCACCAGTACACCACGATCAGAGAGGGAATAGCGGAATCTGTTGCTAGCTGGGAGAAGACATTTTGACTTTTTGGGAGAGGAACTGCTGACCTTTCTCCAGCTTTGAGACTCACAGTGGCACATCATCACTCAAGACCATGGAGCCCACTAGTTTAGGAAGCAGATAGCCATACAGAAGTGAGGCCTGTGTGAAGTATACCAGAAGCTGCCTCTACAGGAAAGCATTTCTGTAATATGAATTGTCATGAGCACATGTGTGTTTGTGTGTGTGTGTGTGGTGTATGTGGTTTGTGTGTGTGTGTATGTATATGTGTATGTTTTTGTGTGTAAGAGTGTGTGTGTGTGTGTGTTGTGTGTGTGTGTGTGGTTTGCATGTGTTAATGTCTGTGTGGGTTTTGGTTTTTCTGTTTCCTACAACCTTTTTCAACATATGGAGCCAATTTATAGAGTTCCTTTGGAGTCCAATGGCTTTCTTCAATGAGCACATGACCAGTTCTAGACTTTTAAAACTGGTGTCTGTCCTTCTATCAAACTTTGTTTCCAAAATTCCAACTATATTTAAAAGATGATGGAGGAAATCTTCCCATCTGACATGTTTAAGAGTTTTACTGATTTCAATATTCTGGTCTGCTCAATCAAATTTTTTTTCTACAATAACACCTGCAGTGAGGTAAAACACAAACAAGACTAAAAATCTCCATACACAAGATACCAGCATTCTACCACACAGGATGTTTGAAATGATTTAAAATGGTCTTTGAAAGTGAAATTTATTTTTTTTTATGGGTATATAAGTGTTTTGCCTGTACATATGTCTATGTTCCACTTGTATAGCCGGTGCCCATAGAGATCAGAAGAGGATTTTGATGCACTAAAACTGGAGTTACAGAAGTTTGTGAACCATGATGTTGGTGCTAGGAGTTAAACCTGTACCTTCTGGAAGAGCAGCTAGTGCTCTTAACCCCTAATCATCTCTCTAGTGTAGAGACTCTGCTTTTCTCTTTTCTTTCTTTTCCTTTCCTTTCCTTTCCTTTCCCTCTCTTCCTTCCCCTCCCCTCTCCTCTCTCCTCTCTCCTCCTCCTCCCTTCCTCTCCTCTCCTCTTCTCTTTTCATCTTTTCTTCTTCTTTTCCTTCCTCTTCCTCTTCCTTTTCATTTTCCTCTTCCTCTTCTTTCAGTCTCAGTAGGTCAATTCTACTCTTACATCATAAATCAGTTACAAAGGACTAGCCTTGGGTTGGAGAGAGATTCTGAGGAAGGGGTGTCTGGGAGCAGCTAAACAAATGGCTATAGTTGTGGGTCCAAGCTGATGGCCCATGTTCTGCTCAAGTTGGCTTTAAAGCCTGCTTTATAAAGTGCCTTAAAAGATGGCTACTATATGACCTGGATTGAAGACCACTGCTCTAGACTCATATGCTCATTTACAGAAATTAATATGGACAAGTAACAGCTTCCTCAAAGTAACAAACAGCCTAGAAAGTCAAGGACTATGGATACACAACACTGAAGACTGGAGACCGATGGGATAGAAAACTATGAACAGACAGCAATGAAGACCAGAGACTTACAGCACTGCAGATTGTGGCTCATGAGAGAGCGGTAGACCTGGAAGCCAACCAAAGAGTTTTCTGTTCCCTTCCCTCCAGATGTCTGGGATCACAAGGGATCAGAACAGGCAGCATGACCACTCTGATGGAGACTGCTGTCCTCACCAAATGAGTTTAGTAAATACTGGTGACTGATTGTGCTCTGCTTGCCACTCTCACTCTAAGGAAACTGCTCCAGCAAAATTACTTCCTCTCATCAAACATTAAGATATGTGATATTTTAAATGACACATTACAGCAAAAGCAAGAAATGCATTAATGACTCTAAGTATCGTAAAAAATAAAACATGCAGAGAGAAGGCTCCAAGGCCCAAAGACGCCCCTGAGACTCTCTCTCAATAAACACAGCTGAACTGAGCCCCTGAGCACCAGTGTCTGTTCCCCTAGACTTGGATTTAGCCTCAAGGTAAGTTGTGAAAGGTCAGGATAAGTCAGTTCAGTTTCTCCAGTGGCCAAAGTTAGTCATGAAGAACTTTGAGGTCACAGGTGCAGCACTGAAGAGAAGACAAAACAAATAAACTAAGGGGTCAGATTCTTTGTACTTTAGCTGTGGTGCTATGAATTCACAGCAAGCCAGAACAGGACAAGGCAAAGTGGAGCTGGCTTTCTTCCCTTCATAATTCTTCTCAGCTATGATTAATCTATAATTATTATAGAAAAACCTCAGTTATGATTATTCTTTAAGTTTTCTCCTATCTTCACCAAAGATTTAAAAACCTATCAGATCAAAAACTCGTGCTAGCTTCAGCCATGTATAAAACTTGGAAGGAACTCTCAGTGCTTATTGAATCAAAATGCATCTATGGATTCATACATGGATATTACTTTTATGTGATTAATATGAAATATTCTTTCCACTTTATCAGTTAATTTTACTTTTAAGGGAAGCTATACTTTCACAGAAATATTAAGTAGAGTGTGTAGAAAGGTCTTTGTGTCTGTTTGTCCCACACAAGACCAGCCTTATCCTTCAGACATCCTTCACCACCATAGCACATTTAGTTCAGTCAATCAACCTTCACTGAGACCTCTTTATCACCCAAATAGACCACACGCTCCAACAAAAAACACTTATGATATTGTACCCTCTATAAGAATGGATAACTATACATTATAATGGCATGTGGTAACTGTTGTTACACTCTCACACTCAGTAGTCTTGTGGCCTTAACAAATCCTTTGTGATCTACCTTTTAATTTCTTCTTCCACTTAAACTCAGTGTGCTCACTCATCTTTTACTGCCTACACGGACTTTTCCTTCTTCTAGTTGGACTTGTATACAATGTAACCTGGATTATTCAGCAAAACAATTGTCTGCTATATCTTACCAGGATTTGGTCATTCTGTTTTTTTTTTTCTTTTTAGTGTTGAATATTATTCCATATTCATCCACAAGACACTCAAAAAGAGTATCTTGACTGTATCCAAGTTTAACAGTTATGATTAAAACTGCTGTGATGTATGTTCTCCTGTGGATATTCAGGTTGCAAGTTATTTAAATAGAGACAAAATAGTGAGATTGTTGATTGGAAATAGTGACAGCATATTTTATCTGCAGAGTACTGCAGAACTGCCTTCCAAAGTGGCACTCTCATTTTTCCCTCCCACCAGAATGAGTCAGAGAAGTTGCAATTCACATCCCTCCCTGCCAACACAGACAATCAAGTGCATTCACACAGTGCTGGAGTTTAAATTGGCTTGGAAGTTTGAAATGCATATGTCATTTGGCTGAGTGTTCTACCTTATACAGATGTATCTTTTGCAGGCACTTATATTTCTGGACAAGAAACATGCATGAGCATAAAAGGTAACTGTAATATACAATATCAAACTGTTGAACCTGGTATATCAATATGATACTAGGAGAAGAAATCCCAACACCTATTTATTGTAGGCAACTAGATACTTTCAAGGAAACAAAGGAATTCCATATAATTATTTATGAAGGAAGATTAAAAACCGTGCTACGTGGAGACAACAAATTGCAAAAAAGAAAAAAAAAAGAAATGATAAACTATGCCACCATATCTGCCAAAGAATATAAAAATCAGGAATTGAGGGTAACAATTTTTTTTGTTGTTGTGTGATCATTTTAAATGTGCCTTTAACACAGAGACTTGAATTGCTCATAACTACCAGTTATTTCAAATTATCAGATCACACACTGCCATTCTTTCTATATATATTTTTGTTTATTATATAACATTGTTTTATATATGTATTATTTTTCTTGTTCTATTTATAGAATTAGCATTGCTAAAACAGTCACCTGAACTAGAAACATTATAAATAGCTTACAGAGGACATATAAAACTCTAATTACAATGTTTAACTACTTGTTAACTATATCATTTGGACTCAAGAGCATGTCCATTGTGTTGGATAGTTTGATGTCAGCTTGGCATTAACTAAAGTTATCTGAGAGGAGAGAACCTCAATTAAGAAAATAACTCTATAATATCAGACTGTTGGCAAACCTGTAGATAATTTTTTAAATTAGTAACTGATGTAGCAGTGCTCAACTCATTGTGTGTAGCGCCAACCCTGGGCTGGTGGTCTGGGTTCTATAAATCACAAGCTGAACAAGCCATGATGAGCAATCCAGTAACCAGTATTCCTCCATGGCCTCTGTATCAGCCCCTGCCTTCAGGTTTCTGCCCCGTTTGAGTTCCTCTCCTCACTTCCTTCAGTGATACACTACAATGTGGAAGTGTAAGCCAAATAAACCCTTTCCTCTCTAATTTTTTTTTTGTTTTGGTCATTTTGTTTTGTCACATGAATAATTATCCTAACTAAGATACCATGCATTGCATAGCAGAATTAATTAATAACTATGAACACAACACAATTTAAAACAAAAATTAACATAAAATATGAAACCCACAGTAAGGGAAATGGGTTACATTCAATTTCCAACTAATACTTGCAGTAATAAATTTATCCTATTAAACAAAAGAATTCCCCTTATTGTATTTTACTTTCTTTAAGCATGAATATTCTTTTAAAAATATTTCTGCAAGGTACTGAAAAGATGATTTAGCGCAAAAAATACTTTCAGCACAACTTTGTAGACTGGAGATAGATTGCAGGTTCTGACAAAGCAGCTGGATATGTATGATGGCCCATCTATAATCTCACTGCACAAGAGATAAAGATGAGACACCTACCCAGGGCAAGGTGGTTAACTGAGTAACTAACTGAGTCAATTCAATTCATCAATAGACCCATGCTTGGTAAAAATAATGGCGGTATAGCAAAGAAGACACCTGGGGTTAACCTTCTGACTTCCATATACCATATGTATACTTATACACATGAGACATGAATATACATACAATGCACATGACACAGGTATTCAATGTAATAACATTTCTTCAAAATTAAGTTAAATATTTATTCTGTGTGTGTGTGCAATGTATGCATGTGTGTGTGTTAAAATGTATACATCATAATTGGTAATCCAAAACCTTTTTATTCTACATACATATGTTAATGTACTTGATTTATTTTTTATTAGATATTTTTATACATTTCAGATGTGATCCTCTTTCCCCATTTCCCTCCCACCAGCGAACCCCCTATCCCATCCCCTTCCTCCTGTTTCTATGAGGATGTGCTGACACCACCACCCCCTACTCCCACCTCTCCACCCACGAATTCCCCCACACTGGGGCATCCAGCCTTCACTAGACCAAGGACTTCCTTTCCCACCTATGTCTGACAATGCTATCCTCCCCTAATATTACAGCTGGAGCCATGGGTCTCTCCCTATGTGCTCCCAGGATGGTGGTTTAGACCCTGGGAGTTCTGGTTGGTTGGTATTGTTGCTCTTCCCATGGGGCCACAAACCCTTTCAGCTCCTTCAGCCTTCTTTCTCACTCCTCCATTGGGACCCATGATCAATTCAGTGGTTAGCTGTGAGCATCCCCTCTGTATATGTCAGGCTCTGGCAGACATCTAAGGAGACAGCTATATCAGGCTCCTGTCAGCATGTACTTCCTGGCATCCACATCAGCGTCTACCTTTGGTGATTGCACACGGGATGGATACCCAGGTGCCACAGTCTCCAGACTACCCCTCCTTCAGTTTCTGTCCCACGCTTTGTCTTCATATTTGCTCCATGAATATTTTGTTACTCCTTCTAAGAAAGACCGAAGCACCCACACTTTGGTCTTCCTTCTTCATGAACTTCATGTGGTCTGTGAGTTGAATCTTGGGTATTACAAGCTTTTGGGCTAATATCCAATTATCAGTAAGTGCATATCATGTGTCTTCTTTTATGATTGGAATACCCCACTCAGAATGATATTTTCTAATTCCATCCATTTGCCTAAGAATTTCTTGAATTCATTGTTTTTAATAGCTGAGTAATATTCCATTGTGTAAATGTACTACATTTTCGGTATCCATTCCTCTGTTGAAGGACATCGGGGTTCTTTCGAGCTTCTGACTATTATGAAAATGAAGGCTCGTTATACCAACACTTATGGGACACAATGAAAGCAGTGCTAAGGGGAAAACTCATAGCTCTAAGTCGTCTACAAAAAGAAATGGGAGAAAGCATACACTAGCAACTTAACAGCACACCTGAAAGCTCTAGAACAAAAAGAAGCAAATACATTCAAGAGGAGTAGACAACATGAAATAATCAAACTCAGGGCTGAAATCAACCAAGTAGAAACAAAAACAACTATATAAAGTACCAACAAAACCAGGAATTAGTTCTTTGAGAAAATTCACAAAATAGATTAAACCCTTAGCCAGACTAACCAGAGGGCACAGAGACAGTATCCAAATTAATGAAATCAGAACTGAAAAGGGAGACATAACAACAGAAACTGAGGAAATTAAAAAAATCATCAGATCCTACTACAAAAGCCTATACTCAACAAAACTGGAAATTCTGGATGAAATGGTCAATTTTCTAGACAGATACCAGGTACCAAAATTAAATCAGGAGCAAATAAATCATCTAAACAGTCCCATAACCCCTAAAGAAATAGCAGCAGTCATTAAAAGTCTCCCCACCAAAAAAAAGCCCAGGACCAGATGATTTTAGTGCAGAATTCTTTCAGACCTTCAAGGAAGACCTAATATCAAGCTCTTCAAAGTATTCCACAAAATAGAAACAGAAGAAACACTACCCAATTCATTCTATGAAGCCACAATTACTCTCATACCTAAATCACACAAAGACCCAACAAAGAAAGACAACTTCAGATCAATCTCCCTTATGAATATCGATGCAAAAATACTCAAAAAAAATTGTTGCAAACCGAATCCAAGAACACATCAAAACAATCATCCATCATGATCAAGTAGGCTTTATCCAGGAATGCAGGGATGGTTCAATATTCGGAAATCCATCAATGTAATCCATTATATAAGCAAACTCAAAGAAAAAAAAAAACACATGATCATCTCACTAGATGCTGAGAAAGCATTTGACAAAATTCAACATCCCTTCATGGTAAAAGTCTTGGAAAAATCAGGAATTCAAGGCCCATACCTAAACATAATAAAAGCCATATACAGCAAGCTAGTAGCCAACATCAAACTAAATAGAGAGAAACTTGAAGCAATCCTACTAAAATCAGGGACTAGACAAGGCTGCCCACTCTCACCCTACCTATTCAATATAATACTGGAAGTCCTAGCCAGAGCAATTAGAGAACAAAAAGAAGTCAAAGGAATACAAATAGGAAAGGAAGAATTCAAAATATCACTATTTGCAGGTGATAGGATTAGTATACTTAAGTGACCTCAAAACTTCCACCAGAGAACTCTTAAACCTGATAAACAATTTCAGAAAGGTGGCTGGATATAAAATCAACTCAAACAAATCAGCAGCCTTCCTCTACTGGAAAGGTAAACAGGCTGAGAAAGAAATTAGGGAAATGACACCCTTCAAAATAGTCACAAATAATATGAAATACCTTGCTGTGAATCTAACCAAGCAAGTGAAAGATCTGTATGACAAGAACTTCAAGTCTCTGAAGAAAGAAATCGAAGAAGATCTCAGAAGATGGAAAGATCTCCTCTGCTCATGGATTGGCAGGATTAATATAGTAAAAATGGTCATCTTGCCAAAAGCAATCTACAGATTCAATGCAATCCCCATTAAAATCCCAACCCAATTCTTCACAGAGTTAAAAAGAGAAATTCTCGCAGGGCAGTGGTGGTGCACGCCTTTAATCCCAACACTTGGGAGGCAGAGGCAGGCAGATTTCTGAGTTTGAAGCCAGACTGGTCTACAGAGTGAGTTCCAGGACAGCCAAGGCTATACAGAGAAACCCTGTCTCGAAAAAAAAAAAAAAAAAAAAAGAAAGAAAGAAAAGAAAAGAAAGAAAGAAAGAAAGAAAGAAAGAAAGAAAGAAAGAAAGAAAGAGAAATTCTCAAATTCATTTGGAATAACAAAAAATCCAGGATAGCAAAAATATTCTCAACAATAAAAGAACTTCTGGGGGAATCATCATCCCTGATCTTAAGTTGTACTACAGAGCTATGGTGATTATATTCTGAATGTAAATAACTGTGACCTGTAATTGGACAAGTCCATAGTGCATGGAATATCCATCCTCTTGGAAGTAAACATACAAAAGTGAATGAAAAGAATAAAAGACATAACACCAGGTAATGCCAAGTGTCATGAAGGAAAATAAAGCTGCAAACATGAGAAAAAGTATTGAGATTCTATGGAATATTTTCTTCAAATCATCAAGAGATTGTATGGTGGGGTGATATTCATAGAGAAAAGTGACTAAATGTAAATATCTAGAAGAGTCAAAGAGGAAATAATAATTAAAAGACATTTATTCAGATGTACATGAGAGATGGGTGTTCCCTACAAGCTCCTGCATTGAGTAATTTGTCTCCAGTTGGTGACACTGTTTTAGAAGATGGCAAAAGCTTCAGGACTTAGTGCTTTGCCGGAGGAAGTAGGTTCCAAAGACCTTCTGCCTTGAAAGGTTAATGCCTGGTCATTGGTAGCGTTCTCTCTCTCTCTTCTCTCTCTCTCTCTCTCTCTCTCTCTCTCTCCCCTCTCTTTCTGCTATATGTCATGTAGTAAAGCACCTACACAATTACCTTACCCCACACTCCCACTTACATGATTTTCTACCCAATTGCACATAACAAATAACCATGGACTTAACCTCTCTGAAATAGTGAGCCAAAATAAGTCTTATAGCCCTTAGGTAATTTTCTCATGTATTTTAGTTATAACTACAACAATCTCATAATAATAGCAAGAAAGAGAATGAAGATAGTGAGAAAGAATGAGTGAGAAGCTCACAGTGGGAGTGAAGAAATGCATACATATAGAGGTAGGCAGGAAGAGAGAAATCAGACATAAAAATTTGAGCAAGATATTTATGTTATGACATGCATATCAAAACAGCCCTTTCCTCTGTTGAGAGCAGAAGTGCACCATGTTAGTGTGCAGTAAGAAGAAATGGCAATCTACAAGGAGACTGAAAACAAGAGTTGAGATAGACTTAAAAGGTATTCTGGGTATATGAATGTGCACATGTGTGGGGGAGCTGGGAGACTGAACCCAAGACTCCATCCATTTTAAGCATGTGCTCTAGATAGATTGATGATAGAGAGATGATAGATAGATAGATAGATCAAAATCAATAAATATACATATATATGTATTTGTGTGTAGATAATGTGTGTGTCATGATCCCTGTATGCCACACAATGGAAGGAGAAATGACTCCTCTGCTCACCACATACCTACTGAGTTGTACACAAATCCTCCAGCCAACAAAGTAAATAAATACAATGTAATAAATATTTAAAACAACCCAGAGCTATCATGCTGATGGTTAATCATTGAGTCTAGAGTTCAGAAGGTAAAAATAGATGGAAATTGATTTTAGATTTCTGATTTTACGATAAATTCACTGTAGATAATTTATTCATTATATGTTGTTGGATACTACATTATAACTTGCACAGTGCCTTTGACAATAAAGGAAAAAAATATGTCTTGGGCTCTTCTCAGTAGTTTAGTTTGACCGCAGTTTATATGCTTCCTTAATAATAAAACAAAGTCTCAAGATGAAAGAATCATGCATATCACCCATAGCTGATTCCTTTTCCATTTATTGGTCATGTATGTCCTAGAGTACGATAAGAATAATACTAAAACCAGGCTCTCTGGCTCTCTGAAGTCTAACGAACATGTTAGACAATGCAAACAAATTACTACACTAAATCCAGACTTATAAGTGGGACACCCCAGTCTACACCTTCTCATCTTGGTTTTCATAAGTTATAAAACTAAAAGCTAATAGAAGACCCTGGGGTAGACTTATTAGCTCTCTCAACCCTGAAGCTCTGCCTCATCAGTGGCTGTCCTTAGAGGTCACCTCACAGTAACATCGAAGGCAGCTGGCCTGTGCCCCCTTTGATGTGACTGCACATGCACTTTGCCTATTAGACAGGAACATACTTATCACTTAGCGGTGCGATGACCTTCAATGTGTACAGTTCATAATTCCCCTGGTGCCTCTACCTTCCCGTTGCAAAGGCAGAATAATAAAGGTAACACATGTGAAGAGTGTGAAGACATGAATAACCTGTGTAGACAAATGTAATTGCAGCACACAGAAAGCTCAGTGCTCCATGTGAGGCTCTGCAAATGCACTTGACATTATTTTCCACCACAGAGTTTTGCTCCTGAACATTTCCTTAGCAAAGGAGAATCCATGGTGAACAACCACGTCCCCAGCATACCCTACTGTCCTGAGGGTTAACTTGAGTAAAAACCTGGCCAAAAAATAAAGGGAAAGACAAGGAAAGAGGGTTCAGAGAACAATAACTTATGGATCAAATCCTGACTGCTACATCTAACGATAATGCGTTAGTAAACTTTTTTCTCCAACTATGTCAAATAAGAATAACTTACACAATATTTTATATATAAAATTCAAAGCATGGACTTCCCTTGTCCCCTACTGCATTCTATAAAATTGCACAGAAAATCATCTTTCTTGGCATAAAACCCAGCATCCTGGCTCCCCAGGCCTTTCTGGATATAACTCTTAGGTTTCAACTTAAGAGCTCAGGTTGACCACTGAGCAGGCCATAGGCGGCAGCACTTCATAGATGGTCCCGGCTGACAGAGAAAATAAACCTGGTGAGAACTTGTCTCCAAGGCAGTTTTATAAATCAGAACCTGGCTAACAGAGACAGAGGAAAATATCAACTCTGTCTCCTCCTTCTTAAACTCCCTGCAATACAGTATATTTTCCAAAGTCAAGTGTTCACGGTCCTCTATTGCCCTAAGAAACAGGAGGCCAGGAGAGAAGGAGCCTTGGGGGAGGGGTGGAGAGGAGAGATCTATGACACATTGTTCTTCGGAGAAAGTGGAAGAGGGACAGAGGTGTGTGGTCCAGCAAGGCAGAGGCCAGGCCGTTGCCTCCCACTCCCAGGAACTCATTTATCACCTTGATGGTTTCAGCTCATTTGCAGCCAAGTTATTGTCACCCTTAAAATAATGTGGCTTGACAAGGAAAAAATGAAATCCTTGTGAAAAGTTACCTAGTCATCACACTCTGGAGTCAAAATATAGACTGCAGTATCCAAACACCAGGCTGGGCATGGCGGGGGTGGTATTTCCTCTCTCCAGCAGGCTTTGGTTTTAGAACAGGACATTAACATTTATGTCATGTTAACGTGCACCTAGGCATGGCGTGTGGCCTCCTGCCACAGACACAGAGAAACACATGCCCCAGCACTGCCTCTGCCTGAGCGCCAAGACATTCAGTATAAATGGAGACGCGTGTTTCCTTGCCCAGAGAGTTAATAGCGGGCGACGACTTAAATGTTTGGTCATCCCCCAGTGCACAGACTCCATTTCAGATGTCAAGAAAGTACTAAATCTTACTGCACTGTGAGTTACAACTAATTTTCACCTCCAGAACCAATTAAGCCCAAACATTCCCAGCCTGGAACCCCGCAAACATCCTGACCACCCATTGAGCTTGCTGTGTGATCTCGGTCAACTGAAAACCGAGTGCTCCTGAGCATTTGTTGCCAAATGCACAGGAAGATACTAAATGCAAATGGTTTGTCTGTTGGGTCATTTTCATATCTTCTAGCTTATTTCCAGTATTTTTCCCATACATATCATGAGACCTGGATTCTAAATCCATCAGTCTCACCATCATGTGCTAGCCAGAACCTTCCAGTTGCACTATGTTCCCATATTCTGTTATGTGCAGCAGGGAGGATATCCCCCTTGGAAAGCAAGACTGTCTAAAACGTGGCAATGGGGAAGCCACAAATACTTTTAGGTCTCGGTGTAGACCTTCAGATTTTCTCTCCCCTCTAAAACAGATCTTGAAGTGCCATCTTCCTTCAGCCTTTTTGTCTGCAGCCATTTTATTTTTCCTTTTCAAAATGTTGCCAAAGCAATCAAAACCGTTGTCCTTCATGAAGAATTTTGAAACTCATCCTGATGCTTTGGGAGACCCTCTGTCTTCCTCTCTGATTCTTTGTCTTCCCTAAATACTGTGTTCTCAGGGATTACTAAGCTGTCTGACCCTGATGAAAGCATTCTCATCACTTCAAAAGGGCAAGCCCTCGTCTTTATTTTCATTGACATCTTAAGTATTGTTCTCAGACATCAAGGAGCTCATGAACTGTTTGGGAAATAAAGCATAAAATACAGGTAACTATATAACATTATAGTTGTTGTAGTAGGGCCCAGGTATTGTATGTGTGCATTGTTTGTGTGTGGTATCCAATTAATTATGCTTCAACGTATTTTCAGGAATATTCTGCAATATGATTGTTTCAGAGAGCTAGGAAATCACTAGTAAATATTTCTGATACTACTTTGAAAATTTCTCATATCTATATGTTTTTACTCCAAATAATAAAGAAAATAGAAGACAAGAGGAAACTCTGGACTTAATCCAATGAACAAGTATTTACTGAGAAGTATATATAGGAGTCCTTATGTTTATCAAAATGGGTGACAGAAATCCATAAGGCATGCAAATTTTCATGCTAGCATGACATAACCATTAATGAGTAGGAGCTAAAACTGAATATGCAACATGATAAGAATGCTGCAAATCAAGTGTGGATATGAGAAGCCACATAAATGTAAAACATAGTTCTTTGGACAGCTAATCAATAATAATAGATTTGCTTTCAACCATTTAATATATTTGCTTTATATTTACATTTACAGGGATGCTAGATATTTTAAAATGTAGAACTATATACCTTTATAAAATAGTAGCTTTCAAAGATAAATATCACACACATGATATAAATTCCATATGTATTCCACATATATAGGAAACACAAAAGATTAAAGTTAGTTTCTCTTGCACACCCAGGAAAATACTACTCTATTGAGCTATACCCCTTACCCCATCATAAAACTTCTCTAACTAAGATTTCCCTTTGAGTACCAATATTAATACTGCAAAGCTTTTCAAAACAACCCACTGGTTATAGTAAGAAGACTGATGCTTTGCAAATACACAATTTGTTTCACTGGTACACACTATTCCATAGGAAGATCGTTGGGCTTAAAAATTCATTTAGAGCAAAAGAAAAATAAGTACCTGAGTAACCAGTTACATTAATCATCTAAAACTTTAGCTTTCTCCTACTATAGCTATCTTAAGGAAATTTCTGTTATCATTTCTTCAAAAATGGCTGTCATGCATCCAGATTTGTCCAAGTAGAGTCACTTAAGAGAATTGAAAGAGAAGCAGAAACAGTACCTGTGTCTTATGTTAGCTCATTTCTCTGTAGATTTAATACCTGAGAAGTGAAATTTCAACCAAGATCTGTTATTATCTGCAGTAATAATATGTCACACACTTCTCTGAACAAAATGAACATTGGCTGATAATGTAGAGTCTAGGGCTCTAATATATTGGTTAAAACTGCATCAACAGACCATTTTTAGACTGTGTTCTTTATACTTATGGTACGTCTATTTCTTTTCCTGTAAAAATAAAGATTATTTTTACATACTGCCATCTTAATCATTATAATTAGACAAATTAAAAACATGTTTTCTTTTATGTTGGCATTCTACTTGCTTTTATAATGGAATGCATATTATATTCTGTATTTTTATGTTGTCAATATAGTTGACACTTCACATGTTAATAGGATTAAGGCACCCAAAATACTACATATAGTGTAACATATATCAGTCATGAAAGGTCAATTTTTTAAATTATTTTCTAAAAGGGGAGGTAAAATTAGGATTTTAAATTTGAAAAGTGGAGTTTTCATTCTCTTTTTGCATACTGTGAAATCTCTCCCACTAGGTTTGAGAAGCAAAGGAAAAATTAAATGGAACCATCCTAGCCAGACCTGGCCTGAATGACAGAAACTTGTGACCAAGGAGCACAGAAAGAGATAGTGCAGGTGACTTGTTTGATCCATTCCTTCACCCTGAGTCCCACTGAATGCTGCTCATAGGGGACAGGCATTTCCTCCTGAGGAAGAGAAGGAAGAAAAGGGAAAGGTCAGATAGGCCTTTATGTGTAACATGATTTCTCCTGATGTTGAGTATCCATTGCTATGACAGGAGACCTATCTTATTTTCTATGAATTTGGTTGTGGGTTATTCAGCAGCAACTTTGAGACTATGAGCTTTGAGGTGGACTTTATATATATCAGAGACTCTATACTCCATGGAGCCTAAAATATTCAAGATCTAACCTTTTGGAAATAAAATTGTCTTTTCCTAGTTTGTAGAATGTATCAGCTTCAGATCTGAGCACTCAGCCTCAGGAAAGGGGTTTCTCTAGAATTGTAGATCAATAAATGTGTGTGTGTGTATAATCAAGAATCTGAGTAGGAGTCATCTTAAATACTACCACAAGAAGATGGGACTGGAAATGAATGGCCTTCGATGTTCTGAAGAAAAATGGATTTTCATCACTGAGATTTTGTGCTCATTAAAATAAAAAAAAAAGGCAACCAAGTGTCCAAGTGGCTTGAAAATATTCCCACAGTAATGTTATTCAGAGCAAAGTCTAAGGAACACATTCCAAGTGAAAAACTTAATACATGATACCCTCAGCAAAGCAAGAGTAGAGTGTAATTCCCAAGAATAACAGAACACCCAATAGACAATAAAGCATAGGGCAACCAGTTGAGGCACCAACTGGGGAATACACAGGCCTGGTTACTCTGTGCAGAGAACCCTGAGACATGAATATGAAATTGAAGAATACATAATGCATCTCAATGTCACAAAATGGAATTTTGATTCCTGAAAGTCTTGAAATCATATTAATAAGAATTATGTAGCAAGTTTAATGTTTTTCAATTCAAAGAAAATAATTTCAGTGCAAAAATAAAAATATGCAAGACATAATTTTATCATGATTTACTATAGAACTCAGCTATGAACAGTGGCTTAGCTGTAATTTTACGAACACTGGATATCCATCTAATGAAATATTGTCTATTCTGTATTGAACAATACAATAACAGTGGTGGTGAATGAAACACAAGCTTCATGGAATAAAGATATATTCTTATTTATCTGATAGAATTAAATGATAACACATAACACTGGAGTGGGGAGGAAGTAGCAATAAGTGCATGAGCGTTACTTATAGGAAATATGTAATAATCTCTGAATTAAAGAGGCAGAAAGGGTAGAGTCAGAGTGGAGAGATGTCCAGAGATTACCATTGAAATAAGCCAACCAATTTGTCATCCGGATTTGCCAATTGTTTAGGCAAGCATTTTAATTTAAATATATGATTTATAGAGGAAGTTGCTGGTACCCTTGTTACAGTTGATAAACCCTACAGAAACCACCAGCACAGATCAGAGAAGAGTTAATCACATCTACCCTTGTCCTTCATCTTCTTGCTAAGGAAGAATTATCCCTTAATTTTTCCTTTCTTAATTTTGTCCCTTCTATAAGAGTCCTCAAGCTCCATCCACTGTTTGGCTCTGGATGTCTGTATCTGTCTGATTCAGCTGCTGGTTAGAGCCTCTCAGAGGACAGCTTGCCCTGTCTGTTCTCAGTGCTGGAGGTTTAGTTCTGGGGGCTCTGGTGTGAATCTTTTGATACTCATTCTAAAAAGGACAAAAGCACCCTCACTTTTGGTCTTCCTCCTTCTTCTTTAGTTTCATGAGGTTTATGCGTTGCATCTTAGGTATTGTCTGTTTTGGGGCCTAATATCCGTTATCAGTGAGTGCATACCATGTGGTTCTTTTGTGATTGGGTCATCTCACTCAGGATGATATTTTCTAGCTCCATCCATTTGTCTAAGAATTTCATGAGCTCATTATTTTTTAATAGCTGAGTAGTACTCCATTGTGTAAATGTACCACATTTTCTGTATCCATTCTTCTGTTGAAGGACATCTGGGTTCTTTCCAGCTTCTGGCTATTATAAATAAGGCCGCTATAAACATAGTGGAGCATGTGGCCCTGTTGCATGTTGAAATATCTTCTCGGTATATACCCAGGAGGGGTATAGCTGGGTCCTCAGGTAACACCATGTTCAATTTTCTGAGGTATCGCCAGACTGCTTTCCATAGTGGTTGTACCAGCTTGCAATCCCACCAACAATGAAGAGTGTTCCTCTTTCTCCACATCCTCGCCAACATCTGCTGTCACCTGTGTTATGGATCTTAGCCAATCTGACTGGTGTGAGGTGGAATCTCATGTGTTGTTTTCATTTGCATTTCCCTGATGACTAGGGATGCTGAGCACTTCTTTAGATGTTTCTCAATCATTCGAGTTTCCTCAGTTGAGAATTCTTTGTTCAACTCTCTACCCCATGAGGACTCTTATAGAAGAATAGGTGGAAGGATTGTGGGCCCTAAGGAGATAGGAACTGCACAGGAAGATCAACAGAGTAAACGAACCTGAACCCTTGGAGCTCTCAGAGACTGAATCACCAACCGTGGAACATACCTAGTCTACACAGATCTACTTCCATGGGCTGGACCTAGGCCTCCTGCACATATTTGTAAATGTGCAACTTGGTTTTCATGTAGGTCTCAAACTTCTGGAGTGGGGGCTATCCAAAACATGCAGCCTGATAGGAGTACGGTCTTCTAAAAAAAACAGTTGTTTCAGTTAAAAAAAAAAAAAATTTGTCCCTTCATGATAGTTTGGAAACCATGTTCTCTTAGTAATTTGGAAGACCTACTTTATTAAATACCTCAAAAAAACCCAAATTCAATATTTACCAGTATCTTGTCTTTCAACAATAATAATAGTAGTAATAATAGAAATAAGCCATATATTAATTTAAATCCTCTCAGCACCTTATAAATTACATGACTGTTTTTTTGTTGTTGTTGTTGTTTTATTTTGTTTTGTTTTTGTTTTTTGTTTTTTTGAGACAGGGTTTCTCTGTGTAGCCTGGCTGTCCTAGAACTCACTCTGTAAACCAGGCTGGCCTTGAACTCAGAAATTTGCCTGCCTCTGCCACCCAAGTGCTGGGATTAAAGGAGTGTGCCACCACTGCCCAGCAATAAT
The DNA here is from genome assembly GCA_021653895.1 of Mastomys natalensis. Classification (NCBI taxonomy): domain Eukaryota; kingdom Metazoa; phylum Chordata; class Mammalia; order Rodentia; family Muridae; genus Mastomys; species Mastomys natalensis. The sequence continues at coordinate 21,370 of JAJTUV010002433.1, forward strand.
TGTTTAACACATGTTATAATTTTATTTTGTATTTTCTTGGAAGTTAGATATAAGTAGTTTATGCAGTTAATAATTGTTATACTAATTGTTAATAATTACCTTACAGATAATAAGTATGTTTTCTTGCTACGTGATCTGGACACTTCTTTGTCTAAAATGTATGTGATAAAATAGTAGGTAATCATATAGCTGTGTCCTTAGAGGTCTGCCAGAGGCTGACACATTCAGAGGTGGATGGTCACAGCTAACCATTGAACTGATCAAGGGGTTCCCAATGGAGGAGTTAGAGTGAAGGACTGAAGGAGCTGAAAGGGTTTGCGGCCCCATGAGGAGAGCAACAAAACCAACCAACCAGATCTCCACCAACCAGATCTCCCACGGTCTAAACCACCAGCCTGGGAGCACTTAGGGAGGGACCCATGGCTCCAGCTGTATATGCAAGGCAGTATGACCCTGTTGGGCATAGGTGGGAGAGTAGGAGAGGAGATCCTTGGTCCATGAAGGCTGGACTCCGTGTGTGTGTGTGTGTGTTGTGTGTGTTGTTGGTGTGTGTGTGTGTGTGTGTGATGTGTGTGTGTGAATTCGAGGGTGGGGAGGTGGGAGTGGGGGGTAGATGGAGGCACATCCTCATAGAAGCAGGAGGAGGGGTGATGGGATAGGGGGTTCCTGGGCTGGGGGGTTGGGGAGGAATGGAGTAAGGGGATAACATCTGAAATGTAAGTAAAATATCTAATAAAAAAAAGTAGGTAAATTCTCACACTTAGGTTAGTAACAGTTTTGTTTTAACCTCTTATAGTTTATATATGCAACTCCAGACAAATAAAAATTATTTTCTCAGAATGTTTAAAAATATTTCCATTGTTTTCTGACTTTAATTGCTTATATTAATAAGAACACTGCTACCCTCCTAGATATCCTGTTCTGTCTGATCTTTATTTTCTTTACTTCTCTATAAAATGTATTTATTTTTATTTCATATGCGTAAGTGTAGGCCTGCATGTCTATGTGCATCACATGAATGCAGTACCCACGGAGGTGTGTTATAAGTTGTCATGTTGTGTTTTGCTTTTGACTGGGGAGTCATAGTTCCAGCCCCTCATTTGTGGCTTTTAAGAACTCTGTTTTGTAATTATCCTCAGGATGAAGGTTTCCTTCCCGTTTTCCTGGTGGCTGTTGTTGTGATTTACATTTAAAGATGTAAAGCATGGCATTATTCATTAATTCAGTAAAGCAGTTCATCTCTACTGTCAGATTGTTGTTTTTCTCTGTTTTCTCTCTAATGACAAAATGGATCATGTTGATAAGAACCTAGTAGAGCTTCTCATATTGTATTTCATTGCTTAATAATACTGTTAAATTTAGTTTAGAACAAGCTTCCTGAAAATATGCATTAAGCTCATCAATGTTAATAACATTTAACACCATGAGATTACTCATATTAATTTATCCTAGGTAATTTAAATATGTTTTAGTTTTCAATTTATTTTAATACAGCAAGTGGGCCTGAAGAGGTTTCTCAGTGGTTAAAAGCAGTTGCTTCTCTTTCAGAAGACATAGGATTGGTTACTAGAACCCACAAGGCAGCTCATAATAGTCTGTACTCCAGTTCAAGGAATTCAACACCCTCTTCTGATCTCCAGGAATACCAGATATGTACATCATGCACAGATGTACATTTAGACAAAGCATTCATACACATAGAATAAAAATAAATAGGGTAACTCTTCATTACATTTACATATTTAATATAAAAACATTATTAAATACATATTTATATGGTACATCTGTTTATGTGTTAAAATATTTAACACATCTGTTTATGTGTTAAAGTGATTATATATAGTCAATTCCAAGAACATGAGAGATCTCTTTATGTGGACTATGCCACTGAAAGCAAAAATCATTCAGTGTAATATGCTAATTTGTTTTTTGTGCTTATCTTCTATTTATTCAAGAAAATCTCAGAAAGAAAAAAATGGATAAATCAATAGGTTAACTGTCATGATTCATTATAATAAAACTCTGATGCTGTTTTGATATATTCATTAATTTTCAAATTTTCTATCATTAACACAACATGGAAATCTTACAGAAGATGTTAATGCTGTTATTATAATCATTAAATATTTATAAGATCTTGATGATTGTAGAATGAAGGGAAGGAAATTAAAGACAAAAAGATAGAAGTGAGGGAAGTCTAGACAAGGCATGCTGTGCCTTGACACATTCCATTTCATTCCTCAATATCTAAAGTAAATGCAAACTGAAGGGTCTGCTGTTGGTCACTGTAGGCACTTAAAACTCATCAGCCCCAAGTCTGCAAACATTTAGAAAAGCAAACAGACAGCCAGGGGTTCCAAATAAAAACATAGGACAGAAGTCAGCAAAGATCATTATGGCAATCTTCAAAGGCCTGCTTAGACCACACATTTGGGTGGTAGCTCACATGGTCACCATTCAAGAATTCACAGGAGGAGGAAGAGGGGCTTATGCTGGGTTTGGGGGAGGGGTAGAAGGTCTGTTTCCTGTACTAAACTCCTGTGAACTTAGGAAGTAACTGAGTGACATCATATTAGACAGGGACTAAGTGACACCAATCTAGTTCTGATTTTGGGAACAAGTTCTTTTTCGTCTGTCTGCCTTAATGTTTATATTGCAGTGATAAAATACCATGACATAAATTTGAAAGAGAATAAGGAAAGGTATATAGGACTGCTTGGAGTGAGGAAAAAGGAAGAGAGAAATGATAGAAAACAGCAAAATAGTCTTTTAATGAAATTAGAATCAGTAAGTATATTTTAAAACTGTAAAAAAAAAAAAAAAAAAAAAAAAAAAAAAAAAAAAGAAAAAATATAACAAAAAACCTTAACCAAAAATTACATCTGGGAGGAGAGGTTTATTCACCTTAAACCTTATAGTCAGCCAGGTCATCCAGGGATGGGACAGAAATTCAAGGCTGAACCTGGTGGCAAGAACTGAGGCAAGACCATGGAGGACTTGCTCAGCTTGTTGCTTTATGGCTTTCAGAATTACCAACCCAGGGTGAAGATTGCCTCCAGTAAGCTGAGCCCTTTTGAACACATTATCAGTCATAAATGCACACATTGCCTAGAGGCCAATCAGGTGGAGCATTTTCTCAACTGAGGTTCTCATTTTCCATGACTTCAGCTTCTGTCAAGTTGACATACAACTATCCAGACACTTTCTTTCTCTCATCTCCTATTGAGGCCTTACCTGTAGCCCTAGCTAACATCTTTACTCATGGCTGTGTGGTTACCAGAAAGAGAATCTGCTCTGCTTCTTCTTTGTGAAGTACATGACTGTATCTTTTTACACATTGAAGTCAATGTCAGACCTCTAAGGACACTATATTACCTGCTGTTCTATTTTCTCCACGCTCCATCTTCTCTCTGTAAATTAGTTTTTAAGGTTTTATTTTTTTAAAGCTTTCCTTCTCTTTCAAGATAGTTTCTGAGCTTTGGTTTCTGACATTGCCAACACTGGATCCAACTCAGTTTTCCCATTATTACTATTCTACCACACTTATTTCCTTGGTTCTGTTTCTCTTTCTTTCACACATGATCCCACATTCCACTGATCAGGCGTGGCTGGAGTGACCCATGATGCAATCAACAATGCCATAAGTTATATAAATAGAGTGACCTCTCATAGGAATTGTAGATAAAATCATCTTTCTCCTAGTGATTTCTGATTGATAAGAAGAGTACTTTACATACTTCTTTGAGAAAGAGCTATGATTACTTCACCAAGAAGTTATGTGTGACCATAAATTATCAGGTCCTAAAAGAGGATTAACCAGGAAAATATAGTTTTATCCCCACAGATATGGCTGCACACTTAAGTGCATAATGCATTTATCTTGACACAGACTTTTGTGATCAAATTCTGTATCTACCAGTAGGCAGCAGGTGCTTGGCTTTTTGTTATGTTGTCTTCAGCTTTATAGAAAAATTTCAGAGTTAATGTCAGTGTCATATTTTATAGACGAGAGAATCACTGGGATTTTGGGTAATTTTTTTCACAGATATAAAACAGAAAAAAATTTGTGGCAAGAATGCATTGACTGTCTGACTGTCTTATATGAGCTTTCAAAAACATTAGCTTAGCATCTAACCCATTATGTACTACTGTGTGATCGCTGTGAGTCTCACTATTCCAGCCCTGTTTCTCACTCAGGAAGCAAAGCTGCCATTAGACTATTGCTATGGTCCCTCTCAGCTTCAGCTTTTCTGAAACTTTGATAAACGCAATTCTACTTATTATATATTTCTAATATAATACGCATCACTTTATTTGATGTTTTTAGTAGTAATTAATATAATGTGCGTACAAGAAAAATGATAATGAACATCAAAGGTGATCCTCCCTGAACTGCAAACTGTCATTGTACATTCAGGATTAGGGTTTTTCCAGGGAATGTATAATATGCATTTGTGTCAACCAACATCAGATGACTTCCATTGGCAACATGTATCCAGTGTGAACCAAATGATCTTTTCTTCATATAAGGTACACTATGCACACAAGGAAGAAATACTGGGGAGGGGAGAATCAAGCAAGTGCTTCATGGATGTAAAAAAATGAAAGGAATAGATGGGATGTATGAATGAACAACAATGAAACCACTCAATTGGTTGAGTTTTAGAGGCCTGATGGGAATAGCCTTGGAGATGTGGGCTGATATTGTCAAAAACAGTTACTCATCAGAATCTGTAGTAATCCCTGACCACTTGAAACAGAACCAACTGAGCCTTTTAAGTTGATTTGAAATGATTTGGTTTTCATTTCTTTTATGAGTCAATGTTCCTCAGGACACCTGAGTATTTGAAGAGAACAGGAAGGAGAGAGACAACTTCCATGATTTTAATTCAGAGCGCCGAACCAAACCAGTGCCTTGGGGAAGAGCACTGTGAGCAGAGTGCAGCTGCGAGGCTGTTTCTTGTGACTTGTGTGGCACAGAGCTGAGAGAGTGTAAAGGATGGGAAGTGATGTGGAACCGGAATTCAGAGAGCTCCAAGTCCCACTGCAGTAAAAGTCTGCCCAAGAAGCAGCTGAGTACATAAAAGCTCATAACTGAAACCAAAACAGCGATATTCCCCATTGTGACTGTTTAGCTTTCTGTAGAGACCCATGGGGTCCTGGCTATTATCTATTTTTAATATCACTTGACCTGAAAATTTATGCTACCATCTGGAAAAAGAGGAAAGCCTCCCCCTCATGTGAGTAAATGAGTAATCAGTAAAGAAAAATGAGGATGGGAGATTTGCAGAGTGGTTAATGGTTTTAAATGCCTATTTGCAGAGTGGTTAATGGTTTTAAATGCTTATTTCTTAACTTTTTTCAAAAAGGTGAATAAAGTAGACATTCTAAACAACTGATCGATCAATTCATGCTTACGCATTGTTGTGTTTATCTAGTGTCCCTATGTTCTCAATAGAGTGGATTAAACCCTATTTTATATGCATTAATTTATCTTTTTTCATTTTTATTGTATATTTTCTTTATTTAAATTTCAAATGTTATCCCCCTTCCCAATTTGCCCTCCACAAACCCCCTATCCTCTCCTGCCTCCCCCCTCCTCCTGCTTCTATGAGGGTACTCCCTAATCCACCCAACCACTCCAGCCTAGTATTCCCCTACACTGGGGCATCAAACCTCCACATGACCAAGGGGCTACCCTCCCATTGATGCCAGATAAGGCAGTCCTCTGATACATATGTAGTTGGAGCCATGAGTCCCTCCATATGTACTCTAGACACTGCTCTTTGAGAGGTGTTATGCACTGTTTACTGATTTCCCTATGTTCTCATTACTCTCTCCCCATTGCTGAAAGAATTAAACATCTCTACTGTTTCTTTCAGATTGATCTAACAAAACACTTTATAGTACTAGACTCACTTTTCATTCAGTCAAAGAGATTATGATAGGTTTGGGTAACTTAGATAGAAACCTGGAATATAGATACATATAAACTTTATCAGTGCCATCACCTATACCCAAGTAATTTAAAAGACATAATGCAAAGTTTATAAGCACACATAGATACAGAGAAAGATCCTGTCCCACAGTTGATAATGCCCAGCAAGAGATGACGTGTACTGAATCAAAGAAAGCTGTTACAGGGGATGAGCATGGAAAATTATCTTGGGGAAAATAATATTTGTTCAAGATTCATACATATGGATGAGTAATATGGAAATTTACTGAGAAAGGTCATGACAACTTTAATGACAAAAATTGATGTTTCCTTCTATTTTGATTATATTAGACATTTAAACTTCACAAAAGAAGTCACAGTGCAAGGATGGAAAAGTCTCGTTATAACCTGTAGAGATAATGATGATTTGTAGACTGATGCTTGGATGCTGCTTACATTGATCACTCCCTAATCTTGGGTGGGAGACAAGGGCTATACTTCTATTGTTATTACCTTCTTGAGCAAAGGACTACCGTGCAATAATCATCACCTTGTTTTTCCTTTTCTGAAGAGAAAGTAACTAACTGATGATGTAACAACTATATGATCCAGTGATTGCTCTTCTCTGGATGTATATTATATATCCATACAGTCGGAGATAAGGCTCCCAAAATGATGTCTAGACTCTTATGTCTATTGTGGTATCACTAACAACTGCAAAACCTGGGGGAAATCACTATCAGAAGATGAAAGGCAAATAAAGTACAGGAAATGCAGGTAATGGAATATTACTTAGATTTTATAAATGGTAGTTCTGTCATTTGAAATAATATGGAAGAACTTAGAGGCCATCACCCTAAGTAAAATAAGCAAGATGCTACCACAATAAAAGCATGATACCAACTGTAAAGCGATTCCAAAATAGTTAAGCTTAGAAAAAATAAAGAATGCTTTCTAAGTGTTAAGAGTAGGGAAAGTTGGAAGATACATACACACACACACACGAGGGAGAGAGAGAGAGAGAGAGAGAGAGAGAGAGAGAAGAAAATCCAGTAACTATTTAGCCGATTTGAAACAGAACATTAGAGTACATTGAGAATGTAGTAAAGGTATTGCAGACACATGATGACCTAATAAAGATGAGAACTCAACAAGTAGCATCTACTTCCTAATTTCTCTACCTAAGGTTAACACTGAACCAAGCCAAACTACTCATAGGGAATGTGTCCATCAGCAGTCCTTAATAATCTTGTGGAATAATAAAATATTTGCTTCTTAAGAAGCCTGCCTAATATTTAGACCATGAGCTCAGTTTAGGGTGATGCTGGGAACCTAAGTCACTGCTTTGCCTGGGGACAAGGAGTCCATCTCAACTATTAGTCACTATATAGTATCTTATTACACAGAACTATCCACAGGACCCTGTCTCTTCAAGGAACAGTGAAACAGTAGAACAACCCTCCCCATTCTCACATTGTCTGCAAGAAAACAATTATGAAGTATACCTTAGCAGACCTAGAAACAGACCCAATCTCTACCATGAGAGGCATCTTAGCCACAAACTAAAGAAGACTGATCCCTGAATGCTCAGCAGCCTTCTTCATACACAAAAGGGCACCATGCCCAGCACCCTTGTGGCCTGTGAAACACTGAATTGTGTGCTTTCTTTGCTATCCCTGCAGTTGTACCTCACCTGCATGGCCCATCAGAGTGTTGTACCATGTGCAATCCATAGGGACCCACAAGTGTCCTATGCATGCAGCCATACTGCTTTTTTTTTTTTTTGGTTTTTTGAGACAGGGCTTCTCTGTGTAGCCCTGGCTGTCCTGGAACTCACTCTGTAGACCAGGCTGGCCTCGAACTCAGAAATTCACCTGCCTCTGCCTCCCAAGTGCTGGGATTAAAGGCATGCGCCACCACCGCCCAGCTAGCCATACCGCTTTAACAATGACAGTGAGTGAATTCACTCTGTCTAAAAGAGCTGCAACTAAGCAGATGAACATTCCTGTTAATATTTGCCACTGGGACAACCCCATAGCATCACCCATGTCGACTACACCTGCAGAAGCTGTGCTATTAATAAATGAAGTCACCTGGAGTCAGTCATCATTGTCCATCCAGCTGACACTGTAGTACTCACTGCCAGGAGACAGTCTGCAGTTACCAAAGTCAGGCTTCAAAACTTGTATGATAAACCATACCAATAGATGAGTAATTCTCAATATACGAACATGGGAAACATGGAACAGCAAAGTAAGAGAGCTCCTTCAGAGATATACATTAGCTTTATAGTTCTAGACTCTGTTGATTACTGTTTGTCAGGTTGACACAAACTAGAGTCAGTCTGGAAGAGTAAATAACAACTGAGTAGGAAAATTAAGATTGGGAAAAATTTGAAGACACACAGACACACTCAGAGAGAGACAGAGAAAGAGAGAGAGAGAGAGAGAGAGAGAGAGAGAGAGAGAGAGAGAGAGAGAGAGAGATGTCAACTAAGGAGTTGCCTATACCAGATTACCCTAAGTGGTCATCTCCAGCACATTTTGTTTTTCTTTTTTATTTACATTTTTTATTGGATATTTTATTTACATTTCAGATGTTATCCCCTTTCCCCATTTACTCCCACACCCAGGAACCCCCTATCCCATGCCCCCTCCTGCTTCTATGAGGATATGCCCCCAGCCACCCTCCCACTCCACCTCCCCACCCATGATCTCCCCCACACTGGAGCATCCAGCCATCACTAGACCAAGGACTTCCACTCCCACATATGCCCAACAAGGTCATCCTCCCCTACATATTCAGCTGGAGCCATAGGTCCCTACCTATGTGCTCCCAGGATGGTGGTTTAGACCCTGGGAGCTCTGGTTGGTTGGTATTGTTGCTCTCCCCATGGGGCCACAAACCCTTTCAGCTCCGTTAGTCTTCTCTCTCACTCTTCCATTGGGAACCTCATGATGATAAATGTGGAAGGGTCCAGCTCACTGGACTGTTTGAACCCTTGGGAGGGTCAGAGTTGTATAAGAAAGGTAGCTGAATAAGTCATGGGAAGAAACATAGTAAGCATTGTTCTTCTATGGTCATGCTCCTTGTTTTAGTTCCTGACTTCAGGTTCCTTTTATGCCTTTCCTCAATAAATGGATTGTAACCTGAAAGATGGTACAAACCCTATCCTACAAAAGTTGCAATTGGTTGCATTTGGCCATTGTTTTATTATAAAAATAGAAAACAAACTGGTACGGACACCTAAAAGTAATCTTAAGAATAATGTGAGAAAAACCCAAAGCAAGTGTAGTGATGCACAACTGTCTTAGCACTAGGTAATTAGAAGCAAGAGGATCACATGCTTAATACCAGCCTGGCTTATTTACTGAGATGCTGTCTTAAATGAACAAATAAAAATTCAAGATAATGATGTTCCAGTGATAAGCAGAGACATGGGAGTATCCAGTGGTTAATTCATGAACTGAATAAGAAATTTAGCAAGGATGCGTGATCTGGGGAAGACTCTAGAATTTATGCCAACAGTGGAAAATGGTGAATGAAGGACAAAAGGGAAGGCTCATCAAGAGCACTTGCTGCTCTTTTAGAGGACAAAAGGTCAGTTCCCAGCATCCACAAAGTCTATGCTCATCTACAACTCCAGTTCTAGGTGATCTCACTCCCTTCTGGCCTCTTACTTCCTTGTGATAGACAAGAGGAAAATGAAGCCTATGAGAGCAATCTCAGATTCAAACAACAATCTTTAGCCTCAGGCTCCCCAAGACCATAGTCATTTCATAATACAAAACACATTGACTTCAACTTTAATAGTCTCCCACAATGAGCAGTTGTAATACTACTCCAAATTCTAAAATTCCAAGCCTCTTCTAATATACAAGAAGATAATAACTTAACATTAGCCTCTGTACAATCATAAAGAAAATTATATGTTTTGAGGTTGCAGCATCATAGAGTAAACATGACTATCCCCAAAGTGAAAAATAGAAGAACAGCAATGAAAAAACAAGTCAGGTTAAACCAAGACTAAAGACTGGTTAACCCAGCCCTGTAGCTCCATGTCCTGCACTGGGGCTCATTGTACTATGATGTGAACTGCAATAGTCTTGGCTTATTCTTCTTCCATGGCTTCTGCTTGCAGAAGTCATAGGCTTTCTCATGGTGACTAGAGATTTCGCCTGCAAATATTCCCTATTCCTGGCATAGACAGCATTCTAGGATTTCCATTCTATCTTAGACTTCATCAGCAAAGATCCTTGCATAGCTTACTCCCAGGCTGTTAACAGAGAATTTGTAGCTCCTACACATTGCCTGGCCTTACCAGATGTTCTAGTTCTTAATACAGTGCTCCATGGCTCCATCACTCTTGCATTCTTCATGTCTGCAAAACCAGCATCCCATAGATGATGCCAAAATTTACTGTCAATTAAAAGTGTAGCTAGCCCTCTTTGGACCAAAGCTGCTGTAGCCACTGAGTGCCTACATGGCTACATGTTAGAAAGCATTTCCCTAAGCAGTCCTTTACCACAGGACACTGCTAAATTTCTCTCTTTCTAATAAAACTGCCTTCCAAATATTTATCTTTATATTCCTATATTTATGCTGTTCCCAAACTTTAGTCAGAGAAGCATGTTATTTACAGTGGGTAGTGGTTAATGTAGATATGCTTTCCTGTTCAAAGTGCTGTTAATAAGACAAGACAGCTCTATGAAATCCCACCAGGGCTCAAGGAACATCAAGGAAGAGGAACCAGAAAAAAATAATGTAAAAGCTGGAAGATGGGGAGGAGTGTTGCAAAATGTTTTCTTTTACATATGACATGGCTGTTACTCACATCCACTCACACTAGTTGTAGTTTCCTACACAAAATCTACACATAAGTAACACCAATCAGTCTTAATGTGTTAAATCAATAAGTAAATAAATAAATATTTGAAAAAGGGGACATGACATGAAAATAGAGAGTAGACATGATGGGAAGTCCTGAGAGGAATTGGGAGAGGGAGTAAGGCATGGATGTAATCAAATACATTGTATACATACACAAAATTTTCAAAGATTAAGTAAAAACACTTTTAAAGATAAAAAAATGATAAACATAAAATGATTAGTAAGTCCGACACACAAAGACAAATTTTCAAAGGGGTTTGCATTGTAAAGCCTGGTGTCTTCAACAGATGGATGGGATTTCACCAAACTTTTCTTATTATCTCAATGCAAAGTTCAGTCCCTTCTTCTGTTTTGTCCTCAGCACTTCCTTTGTCCGTAACTTTAAACATGTTCACATTCTCACATGGCTTTTTAAAAAAAATATTCCTGATCTATTGTCTGATCTTGATTCTCACTGTAAACTAAATACACACAGTAGGCAATAATCATGCTACAGTCTGAATTATTGGGTTTTGCAATATCTCATGCCAAATATATTTTCATAACCATTCAAACTCTCATCACCTGGACAGAAAAAAAATATGGATTACTGGTTTTCACAGTGTCTTTATTGCCCACATTCCTGTTGACATCCTGCATCTTCTAAAGTCCCACCAGAATGGAACCAGTGGCTGGAACAGCATTCAAAGGCCTGATCTTAGTGATTTACTTCTCCAGCTACAGCCTACATCTCAAAGATATACAGACTCTAAATGAGCATAACAAGCTAGAATAGGAGTGTTCAGAGAAGGACACCTGGGGAATATGTCAGATTCAAACCACAAAAACACTACCTACATGTCACCAATCTTTCATTCATCTGCCCAGTCTATCTATCATATAATATGTGCTCCCCTTGGACCCATAAACTCTCTGTCAAAAGCCCAGTACCATGTGTGAGAAACCTCCTTTAAGTTGTTGGTCAGGTGATTCTAAGAGCCTCTTAAAACAATAAAAAACTACTTCTGCTGTGCATGCTTGCTTCCCAGAGATTAAAGGTAAATTTTTATCGTTGATGACACCATGCAAAGGATAGACGATTTCAAGCTAAATCTGAACTAAAAGCCTCCTCTTTCAGGACTAGATTTTGTTTAACCAGAAGGTGCTAAGAAAACAATGAAAATAGAAAATTAATTATTAATTCTACCTAACTCTGATACCTATGAATCATAACAATGACAAGCACAACACAATAGTTCTAAAGGTGCCAGGAGTGGAATTCATAACAACCAACCAACAACTCTCTAGTGTGCCCATTAGATAGAAAGAATACCATTTGTGGTACTGAAAACCTATCCAGTTATCTGGGGTTAATGATGCCATGGGTCTTACAGAAGAAGCTAGTATCACCAGTTTACTAGAACAGATCTATTCTTAACTGCATTCTAATATTTACGCTTATACCCACAGATAAATGTTGTCTTGCCTCCTCAAAGAAGCTTCTCTTTATACCACAAGTGGCCAAAACTCAGTTGAACAACTGAATTTGAGGTCCTCATACTCAGTGGATACATCTGTATTATAACTCCTGCACTAAATGCTCAGGGAACAACACAGAAGAGGCTATGGAGAGATTGTAAGAGACAGAAGACCAAGATGTTTGCTATGGGATCCTGTGTCCTAGAAATAACAGGGAAGCTACAAAAATATGGCTGCCTAAGCAATAAATGAATAATGACAACATCAATAGATATGATAACATGAATGGTAGCAATCTAATGCTTCCCCAAAAGAAAACTATAGGAAACTGATGACTACCACTGAGAAGGAGACATTTAACCTTCTCCAAGGATAAGCCTCTTAATTGGTTATCTAATAGCACTCTTTAACTTTTGAAATCATATATATACATATGTACATATTTATATATGTGTGTATGTATATATATATATATACACATCTATAAAACATATACATATCACATATTACATGTATATAATATATACATATTACATACAATATATTATTAGATATGTATTCTTTGTCTGTAGTACACAAACTAAGAAAGTTGTGTGTGTGTGTGTGTGTGTGTGTGTGTGTGTGTGTGTGTGTGTGTGTGTATGTCAAATAGGCAAAGAAAAGAAGGCCATGAATTTGAGAGAAAGACAGTCAGGACATGGAAGAAACTGAAGAGAGAGACTATGGGAGGGGTTAAAGTAAGGAAATGGAAGAGGAGAGATGAATTTATATTTTTACTATAAACAAACAGAAGGACATAAAGAGCAAACCTATAAAGCTAGATTCCCTGGGTCTTGGGGCATCCACTTTTTCTCAAAATTTGCCATAGATCTTTAAGGTTTAATCAATGCCTGGTTGGCTAGATTTTGGTCTTGTTTTAAGCTCTGTATGACTGCTTTTTACCTTTATATTCTCAGTTTTAAATATAAGTATTTACTCCTCCTCTATGATTCTATAATATCCTAGAAATAAAACTTATATTAATTTTCTCAGAAAAATCACAGTCACAGATATCTAAATTTCAGAGAAGGCTTTGGACTGGGACTCGTGACTGTGCTGGCATGGCTTTGGGCTGTTAGAATTTGAGTGACTGGTTATATCTGTTAGTATTCTGTCTAAACTCCACCTCCACAGTTACCTGGCAACAGCCAGGTATGCTTCTTCCCACAGTTACCTAGCAACAGCCAGGTAGGCCTCCCCACTATAAAAGGCGCTGTCTGCCCCCTCCTCTTCCTCTTGCTCCCTTGATCTGTCACCTGCAGGTTCTCTCTGCCCCCCCCCCGCCCCCCCCCCGCTTCCCTTCTCCCTCTCTCCACGTGGTCATGGCCGGCCTCCACTTCTCTCTTCTCTCTCTTCTCTCTTCTCCCCACCATCTTTTCCTGCTTTCTCTACCCACCTTTGTCCTCCGCCTGAATAACCCCCCCACTCCCACCTAGGGAACTGTCTGGTCTGGTGTTGCCTGTCTAAGCTGCTGCCCCGAAATCTAACAATATCTCTTTGAAGTTGTAAGCCATAGGGTCAAGGGAAGATTGCATATTTGATACGTGGTTTAGTTCCCAAGGATTAATGTACTAGAAACTCGGTCATCATTGAGAGCATTCAGGAGGTGAGGCCTGCATTCTGACTCCTTGTCTTGCCTCCTTTCCTTATATCTGCTCTAACCACTATAATATCACAAAACAAACCTCTTTAGAAATTTACCCAGCCTTAGATATTTTATCATAGCAAAGAAAAATGAACTTTTGACAAGGTTTTAGTGATCTGTTTCTCTTCTTTTCTTGCAGCATAAAAAGTTGCTATCACTCTGGCTTTTAATCTTGTGCATGAATATCCCTACAGAGGCATAGCCTTTCTCCTCATAATTGTATTCTGTGTTCAGCATGTGATTTGTTTTCAGGCCTATACATCCCTGTAACTAAACTCATCATGTTGATTTGGGCTTTGGTTTGAGGTCAAGGGGGCACCCATAAGAAGGTTAGTTACTCTAGCTAGTGTTCTCACAGTGTATTACCTTATTACCTTCCTCTTCTGTATTTGACTCTATGCTTCATTTGTTCAAAAACCATGCAGGATTTCCTCCACCACCTTCACCCGTGCCTATGCTATTGCCTAACATTTACCTCTGGCATATATATATATATATATATATATATATATATAATATATAAATGTAAATATAATAAATAAATATATATAATAAATGAAAAAAGGAAGGAAAGAATGTCAGCATGTCTTTAACAGTTGGAAATTGTCATGGACCATGGCATAGGAATCAAGCTAAAGGAACACTTTGCAGAAGTAGAGTTTGTATGCTGAGCTGAGGAGAGTTCTCCTTCTGGCAACCCCTTCATTTCTCTTACCTTGGTGGTCCACTTGGCCTGCAGCCACTGGAATCCCCAGTGCCAATTTGTCTCACATTATGATCTGATGTGCTCCATAAACTGCCCATAATGTGGTAGAGTATAGCTCCTGGGCTTTCATGTTCACCATGAGAACTGCCTCCTGCTTACATAGCATCTTTGTTATTTACTTGGCAGAGTGGAGGCCCAGGTCAGAGAAAGTTAGTAACTTGCTCTTTGGAGCCAGACATTTGACTCCATGGCTGCTCAAATACACCTCTTCTCATTAAGGAACCTATTTCATAACTCTCAGAGATATTTTATCTATAAGCACTAGAAGAGTATTTCCCATAAGTTTATTCAATAATATTTACTTATTGCCACATACAGACCCGAAGTTAAGTGGGTCTAAGAAGACCGTATCCTCAAATCTTCTTATTTTATAGGAACAAAAGTGATTCTTGGTGTAAGCACAGGATTCTTGAGCTCCAATCTATTAAGCAATTTTCTATGTATACAAAAAATACAAAAACTTGGTCTGTGATTTCCTCTGTTCTATGAGCTTACATTTTAGCTTTCTAGTTTATTTAGCCCAGAAGCTACTGTATTCTCTAGCTTTCTAAAGTTAGGATACATTTACTGGACTACCCCTCCTCCAGTTACATATGACAAACTAAAATCTACACTCTTCGCATTTGTTCCCACTCTATATGGCAATCTTCCCTTTCAGGAGTCCTATGGTATAGGTTTTGGCCGTGCCTTTTCTTCTTCCTTCCTAGAAATTTTAGTCAGCTTCAAGATCTAATCAATGAATACACTAAGCCAAGGCTCACATGCAGATACACAGAGGGAAGAGACTAGACCTCTTTTTATGGTGTAACAACATGACAAGAATTTCTGAAGAAGATTTGAGAAGCGTCAACAACAGCTAGGTTACTCATATAGGACTAAATACTAGACAGAAAGCGCTGGTTAAAAGGGCATGAAAGAAAGACAGATAAGGACAGGTTAAGAAACATGGGGGTAGATGCATTGCAATCAACTTGGAATGCTGTGATAAAGAACTAAAGACATGTTGCTCCTGGTTCCTGTAGATAAGCAAGCATAGGCCTATAATTATAACAGTATATGTAAGACTGAAGAAGATGCATTTTCTATTTCTATCTACCACAGTTTTCTCATCTAATCTACTATAAGAAGCATACAGCAACTCAAAAAAGATATATATGGGATCAGAAAAAGGAGGAAGGTGGTGAATTTAAGAAATCTGGGGGTAGCTACATATTTGGAATTGAAGCTCAAAATGAGAAAGCATGGGTACTCACCAGAGCCTCTATGGTAGAGCATAAACAACGGTTATTCATAGCAGTAGGAAGAAACTGGTAGAAGGAATTTAGCCTTCAGGATAGAGATACACTAAATGGGGCAAAAGTTGATCCACTCAGGCCTCAAAGGCTCATTTGAGAATTTAGATTTTCTTATTTTATAGGAATAAAAGCAGAATTCTGATGTAAACATATGATTCCTGATCTTCAATCTCTTCAGTAATTTTCTATGTGTACAAAGAATACTGGAATCTGCACTGTGCTTTCCTGTGTTCATGGGCTTACATGTTTAGCCTTTGCTGTCAGATATGTTTTGGGTTTTCCTAAGCTCCTTCCTAAGGCCTTGATCTAGATTAGCTTTTAGTCTTTTAGTGCTAGTTCAGTATTATCTATTTATCTAAACCTCTCAGACTGATTCCAATTTTGTCAGTATAAAGATGATCCATCTGGCAAACTCTGAACTTTTGTTCCTGAAAATGTGGGTAAAGAACAAGACTTACATACAATATCAACTGAATTTGCAGGATAGAAGGTGAGGTATGTGCCCAGGCTGTCCGCATCCTTTGGTTTACTCTGTTGGAATGTTCACTGGAGAAGTGTCCCTGACCATCTCAGCCACGCATCCTGACCCTCTCACATTGTTGTCTAAGAAAACAGAACTTAAGAATCTATTTATTTTAAATTTGAGCAATGGGATATTTTTGGAACCCCAACCAGGATAATGCGGGAGACTTGGCCCCACTAAAGAAATTCTGGCTAAGATACCACATCCTGAGCTTTTAGTATTGTCTTTTTACTGGATCAACTTACCTACCAGATTAGCACTGAGGTACACGCACACACACACACACACACACACACACGCACGCACACACACACACACACACACACACATTCTTTATATAGAATATTCTGGGACTTGAGGGAAGCTTTGTGTTTCTTTCCAGTTTTCTTAGTGTTAATTTATATAGCGACGCCCTGACTGGTAAGTGTTTAGGTTTAAGGACACTTCTAGTTTGACTTACAAATGAGTAGAAAAGCAAGATAGGCAGACCATTATAGTTCATTATTTCAAAAGTCAAGCTTACAAATTTCAATTCCAGTTGTGAACTCTCAGCCTGTGCAGGTGAAGGTCCAGAGGTAAACATCTCAATCTCTTTGATGTTCTTGGCTTATTCAGCATTTGTATATTCTGTGACTCAAAAGCTAGGACTTATTAATACACAGTCAAGTTTTCTTATCACTTATCCTGCCTACTCTGTGGTGGAATGACTGATCACTGCCAATAGTTCAGGTACTACATCAAGAGTTAATAAATGGGACTTCTTAAAATTGAAAAGTTTCTTCAAGGCTAAGGACACCATCAATAGGACAAAACAGGAGTCTAAAGAACGGGAAAAGATCTTCACAAACCCTACATCTGACAGAGGACTAATATCCAACATATATAAAGAACTCAAGAAATTAGATACCAACAAACCAAATAACCCAGTTAAAAATGGGGTAAAGAGCTAAAAAGAGAATTCTCAACACAGTACTCTATAATGGCTAAGAAGCACTTAGAGAAATGTTTAAAGTCCTTAGTCATGAGCAAATGCAAATCAACACAACTCTGAGATTCCATCTTAAATCTGTCAAAATGGCTAAGATCAAAAACTCAAGTGACAGCACATGCTGGGGAGAATGTGGAGCAAGAGAAATACCTTTGCATTGCTGCTGGGAGTGCAAACTTGTACAACCACTTTGAAAATCAATTTTGTGATTTCTCAGAAAATTGCGGGAATAGTTCTATATCAAGACTCAGCGATGTCATTCCTGAACATATAACCAAAAGATGTTCCACCATATCACAAGAACACTTTCTCAACTATGTTCATAGCAGCCTTATTTGTAATTTCCAGAAACTAGAAACAAACAATATGTCACTCATCCAAAGAACAGATAAAAAAAATGGTCTGTCTTCACAATGGAATACTATTCAGCCATCAAAAACAAGGACATCATGAAATTTACAGGCAAATGGATGGTACTAGAGAATATCATCTTGAGTAAAATAACCCAGACCCAGAGTGACCTTCATGGTATGTACTCACTTGTAAGTGGACGTTAGCCATAAAGTACAGGATAACTATGTTATCTAATGGAGCTACGTAAAAGAGAGGGCCCAAGGTAGGAAGCTTGAATCTCACTCAGAATGGGATATAAACTAGACATTGAAGGCAGAAGTGAAGCAGAGAAGGAACTGGGTGAGGAGGAGAACTGGGGTGGGGATTAGTGGGAAGGTGTGAAAAGTTTTGGGAAGGAAAACAGAAATCAGCTGTGGAGGGTGGGATCTCTGGGACAAGTCAGAGACCTGGGACAAGGGAGGCTCCCAGCAGTTTATTGGAATGACTCTAGCTGAGACTCCTAGCAGCTGGGGATATGGAGAGTGAAATGGCCACTTCCTGTAGCCAGGCAGGGCTTCCAGTGGAAAGAGGGGGACATTAACCCACCTACAAATCCTTTTACCCAAAATTTGTTATACCTACAAGATTTACAGGAATAAAGGTAGAACAGAGACTGGGAGAACAGCTAACCAATGACTAGCCCAATTTGAGACCCCTCCCATGGGAGAGAACCAATCCTGATACTATTAATGATACTCTGCTGTGCTAGCAGAGAAGAACACAGCATAACTAACTGTCTTCTGAGAGACTGCATCCAGCAGCTGATGGAAACAAATACAGAAACCCACAGATGCCAAACATTAGGCAGATCTTGGGGTGACTTATGGAAGACTTGGGGGAAGGATTGAGATAGCCTGAGGTATCAAGGGCACCAAAAGAATAATTACAGTGTCAACCTGTACCCAAGGATGTCTGAGAGATTAAGCCACCAAAGAGAGGGTGTTTATGAGCTGGACATAGCCCCCGTACTGTTTTGTAGCAGATGTTTCTCTTAATCTTCATCTGGGTCTCCTAAGAATTGTAGCAGGAGCTGTCTCTGACTCTGTTGCCTGCCTTTGGATCCCCTTCCCCTAGCTAGGTTGCTTTGTCTGACCTCAGTGGGAGAGGATGTATTTAAGCTTATGGAAACTTGATATGCCAGGGCAGATAGATACCATGGTGGGGTGGGGGGGGTCTTCCTTCTCTGAGGAGAAGGGAAGGGAGAAATGGGAGGAGGTTTATGTGAGGGTGGGACATAGAGGAAACGAGGCGTGGGGGCTACTATTGGGATGTAAGTGAATACATACATACATACATACATACATACATACATACATAAGGGCATATTATCATTGGGGAACTAGAAGAACAGGTGTATCTGAATCATAATGTACATGGGTAGAAGGAAAGTCACAGGGTGGTAGGGAAGAGAAGATGAACAGAAGGGCATGCTGTGGTGGCTAAGTCCTGAACTATTTATTATTCTGAAAAACATGTTAAACTGGTCTTCCTTTTTCAAAATTTGTTCTGGCTACAATAGGACAAATGAATGTGTCAGAAGCAGTGTGGTATCAACCTGACTAGAAAGGAATGTATTTCAGTAAAAAAAGAGATGAAAAGTGATGAATTAAGGTGGAACAAGGAGATAGCAACTCAGTGGAGTTAAGAAGGGGGAATTCTTGGAGCTCCACTATTGATTATTCATAGGATGACAGAATGAATGATCCAGCATGATGTCCACAATTATGACGTGGGCTGCTGCTGCATAGTATAGTGGTGTGATTGCCTTATGTTGGCATGCTAAAACAACAATCTGCAGTAACAAAGTGTGGAACATTTTGATTTGAACCATTCCAGGGAGATGAGATCTTTAATCTATCTTGCTAGCTGCTCTTCAGTTCTGACGAAGTTTAAAGGTTGGATCAATAGTCAAGTTAGGTGATTTGTCAAAAAAAATAGTTATCCAATTATCAGGTAAGATGAACTTAGTTAAGAAAAGTATATCTGTTTTTTTTTAAAAAAGGATAAAGGTTAGATTTCTGTCATCCAAAAGTAAAAGTCCAGGAAAAAGCATAACAATCCAGAAAGTGCCCAAGAAAAATCAGACTAGAAATAAGAGTTTGGAATCTCAGGATCATTTTGATTTGCATTTCTCTAATCAGTAAGGACTTTGAACATTTCTTTAGGTGTTTTTCAGCCATTCAAAATTCCACTATTGTGAATTCTCAGTTTAGCTGTATATCCCATTTTTTGATTGGGTTGTTTGGTTTTTTTGGTGGTCAGCTTTTTGAGTTCTTTAAAAATTTTGGATATTAGCCCTCTATTGGATATAGAGTTAGTGAAGATATTTTCCCAATCTCTAGGTTGTCGATTTGTCTTATTGGTTATATCTTTTGCTTTAGAGAAGCTTTCCAGTTTCATGTGGTCCCATTCACAACCACTCTGGAAATCAATCTGGAGGTTCCTCAGAAAACTGGAAACAGATCTACCTGAAGATCCAACAATACTACTCTTGGGAATATACTCAAAAGATGGCTGACCATGTCACAAGGGCACATGTTTCACTATGTTCATAGTTTTGTAATAGCCAGAAGCTGGAAACAACCCAGATGTCCCACAACAGAAGAATGGATACAGAAAATGTGGTTCATCTACATAATGGAATACTACTTAGCTATTAAGAACGAGGACATCCTGATTTTTGCAGGCAAATAGGTGGAACTAGAAAATATCATCCTGAGTGAGGTAACTCAGACCCAAAAGATATACATGGTATGTACTCACTAATAAGTGGATATTAGCCAAATGAAAAAATACAGAATACACAAGATACAGTCCACAGAACTCAAAAAAGTCAATAAGCTGAAGAGCCCAAGGGAAAACACCTCAGTCCCACTTGAGAGGGAGAACAAAACAATCACAAGTGGGGAGGGAGGGATCAAGGAGGGAAAGTGGACAGGGGTGCAGGGGGTGAGAGAAGAACCTGATCTGGTATTGGGTGAAGGAAAAGGACTGAAACCCTGAGGGCCAAGAGACAGAATGGAAACAGACACCTTCAGGAGGTAGGAAATTGGGGGGACCCTCCATAATGCACCAGAGACCTGGGAGGTGAGAGACTCTTAAGACTCAAAGGGAGGGGCCCTAGATGAAATGCCCATCAGTAGGGAAATTGAAGTTATAGAGCCCACCTCCAACAGGAAGACAGGGTATCAGGAGAGGGAGGGTCTTGCCATCCCACAGTCAAGATTCTGATCCATAATTGTTCCTGTCTGAAAGAACTGCAGGGATGAAAATGGAGAAAAACCTAAGAAAAAGAAGGTTCAGCAACAGGCCCAAAGTGGGATCAAGATGAAGGGAGATACCAAGGCCTGATACTATTACTGAGGCTATGGAGCACTCATAAAAAGAGACCTATCATGACTGCTCTCCAAAAGACCCAACAAGCAGCTGAAAAAAATCAGATGCAGATATTTGCACTCAACTAATGAACAGAGCTGATGACACCTGTGATTGAATTAGGGACAAGCTGGAAGAAGCTAAGGAGGAGGGTGACCCTGTAGAAGGACCAGCAGTCTCAATTAACCTGGACCCTGGAGATCTCTCAAACACTGGACCACCAACCAGGCAGTATACACCAGCTGATGTGAGGCTTCCAACACATACATAGCAGAGGACTGCCGGATCTGTTCTCAATTAGAGATGATGCATCTAACCCTCCTCAAGAGGCTGGAGGCCCCAGGGAGTTTAGAGGTCTGGTGGGGTGGGGTGGAGGGGACATCCTCGTGGAGACAGGGAGACAGGGAGGACGTGTGGTATGTGGAACAGTTGGAGTGTGGACTGGGAGGAAAATAAACTTTGGAGTTTAAAAGAAAGAAGAAGGAAGGAAGGAAGGAAGGAAGGAAGGAAGGAAGGAAGGAAGGAAGGAAGGAAGGAGGAAAGTTCGGTCCGAAGAAAAGATGGTCTATTGGTAGTCAAGATAGAAGAGAAACATTAGGCTACATGACACTTGAACACAAGTGTGTCCATAGAGTTTGGAAATTTATTCCTTTCCTAGAATGATTTTAATGTAAGAACACACCCTGTCATTTTGCACCTGAAGACGATGTTAGCAACAGTAAACTCTAATGTACTGGTATGTAGCTGAGGCAAGAGAAGAGAACTCTTTAATGTATACAGAAGTCATCGTGGCTGTTGCTTCAACTATGGGAGTCTCCAGCAGTTATGTTGACTATTTGAATGACTCCTTTACAAAGGGAAATATTAACTCATAGTCTGGTTTTATAAATCAGGGAAAGACTTAAAAAGAAAGTGAAGGTCAAAATGTCCATCAAGTCAAGACAATGCAAAGCCACTCACAGAACTTCCAATATTTGCCCAGCTATACTTTTTGATATCATATATTATTCCTGCAAGGTCTAGAGCAACAGTCCTCTATGAGTTGAAACTCATTTGGAGGTTAAAAATAACCCTTTCACTGGATCACATATTAGATATTCTGCATATCAGACATTTACACAACAATTCACAACAGTAGCAAAATGGCAGTTGTAAAGTGGCAACAAAATAATTTAAAGGTTGTGGGTCACCACATCATGAGGAACTGTATCAAAGGGTCACAATATTAGGAAAATTGAGAACCACTACTCTAGAAGTGAAGTATATGAGAACATTAGCAGAGCCATGCTACACTAGAAGGGTTAGGATCCTCACATTTCTTTCCAGTTCCTAGGGGTACTGGTAACTACACTTCTCTAGTTTCTACCTCCACCTTCCCTAACATGACTTCCTCCCATGCATGTTTCTGCTTTAATTGTTTCTCTTCTTACAAGGCCATAGTTATGTTAGTCAGCATCCCACAGTTGTAACTGTATGAGATATCTAACTTTTAAATAAAGAAGATCATTTTGCTTACATTTTTAATGATTTTAGTCCATGTATGATTTTTCCCATTGTTCGTGTCCCATGTGAGGTGGCTCATCACAGCAGAAGAATATGGGGCAGAGAAGAAAGAGTCACATTATGGACAGGAAATAAGAAAGAAAGCAAGAAGTGTCCATGGTCTCTCAGTCCCATTCAAGGACATGTCTCTAATGATGTGAAGAATTTCTGTTAAAGACCAACTTATAGTTTTAACCAAATGCCCTCTAAAATCATTTACCTTTGGGAGCCACACATGCTCTAATTTATGGAGTGGAATATATATATATATATATATATATATAGAGAGAGAGAGAGAGAGAGAGAGAGAGAGAGAGAGAGAGTATATTCAAGATACTGTGTCAAATCTACCATACTGAAAAGAAAATGTATACAATCAATCACTGGATTCAGTTGTCATTATCTGTTATTACCTTAAGGTACATTGGTTACAATGACCAAGATTCTGTCTCTGAGAAAAGTCACATTCATTAATACTGAGTAGTTATTATTTTAGTATAAATAGAGCCACTTAACATATAATATCTAAAAAACAAAATGAGTACAATGGTAGATCTACTAATAAAAAGGGACTCTGGAAATAAATGAGACATTGTCTTTCAGCCTAAATCATCTCAACAGTGGAAATACATGTTTATCTATGTAGAAACTTGAGACCAGTGCAGACACAGGAATTCTAATGAAGGAGGAGCACTTTAAAATTAGTTTCTTCACAGCATGGGGACACTGAGCAGGGAAATAACTCAGCATGCATCCAAGATAAAAAAAAAATGATCTCCTTTGAGGCAAGCATGTGAAAAATTCTTATGCTAGAAAGCTAAGCAGCCATCTGCCAAAAGACGGTATGCATGGTTGAAGAATATTCTGGGCAGATGAACCATAGTGGGCAAAGGTTGTATGAAGGCAAGGGATCTTTATCAATTATCAAAGATGGCAAATTCAGCCATGATGGACCTGCCTTACTCCAAATTCCATTTTCCTCTCAGTCTACTTCTGTTGAGAAGGAAAGAGTGACTGGAAACCATGGCCCCCAGTGTTTATTTTCTGATTAGGTATCTCCTTACCTGTTGTTTCTTTATTGATCCCCAAAGGCCTTGGGGTTTACTGAAATGCACAAGGTAGAAGCAATGATTAATGTGTCCCAGACCAAGGCGTTCCCGGTGAGGATGCCTGCCTCCTCACAGAGATGCCATTGTTCCTGTAGAAGACTGTGCCTCGCCCTCTCACACCCCAGCCGGGCTTCCCTAAGCAGAGTGTTTATGTGTTGAGTGCAACACTCCATGGACTCCAGGGTCTAATGGGGTGTGAGAGGGAACCTGGGGTTTTTCATCTTGTTCTCAGCTGTACAAACACCCTACACCTTCTCCATCTACTCCGGGTTTAGGCTCAAGCCTGCTAATATCCCAGGCTGTAAGGCGTCAGCAGGGACTCCACAAGTAGAAAAAGGGGTACCCGGTGCCTCTCATTCTAAAGCCAAACACATTCACAGTGTTTATTTTCTTAGCTCCCACCTAAGCTCTCAGATAAACGTGTGGATGCTGGCTGATACTTTAAGGACTCTCCAGTTGCTTTATTCAAAGGGAGCAGGCTGAGTCCAGAACTGTCCACTCAAATGGAATCTGCATGCACACAGACACACACACGGAGACTTCATCAAGACTATCACAATGCAAGATGATTTACCTCCACTCATCATAGATTTGGGTATTTTTTTCTTTCTATTTTGTGGTTATATTTCCGATTTTTTTCTATCAGTAAATTGCTTTAGGAATTCTTGTTATTGACTAAAAGGTCCCCTTTCCTAGAACAAAAGTAGATTAAGAAGAAAAGAGACACAGTGGAAAGAAAGGAGCATATGTAGAAATCCACTCAGGTGTTTATCCACTGTGAGGTGCAGTGACCATTGTATCCCACTTAATTCCCATGTCATTCGAGGTAAGTATTATTATTATCCTCTTGTCACAGATGAAACACACACACACACACACACACACACACACACACACACACACACAGAGAGAGAGAGAAAAAATATACTATGCTTTTTACTTTGCTCTTTTTGTCCTGAAGCTTCTCTTCTTTCTTTCTTTCTTTCTTTCTTTCTTTCTTTCTTTCTTTCTTTCTTTCTTTCTTTCTTTCTTTCTTTCTTTCCTCTTAACTAAGCCACTTTACTACAAGTATTTAGAAAGAAGAAGAAATGGAAAGAGAAGAGAAGAAAGAGGAGAGAAGAAGAGAAGAGAGAGAAGAAGAGAGGGAAAGATATAGTTTGAAAATCTTCCAATCTTGCATGTGCATACATTCTCAGTAGACCCCTCTTAACCTGCTATGATTATTAAGCAACAACTTTGTCAGTTTCTGCTATACTATATTACTAAATTATATTTTGACTTCATTGCCTAATATTCTAACCCCTGTGTCACAAACTACATTTGCTGAACTGCCCAAATTTTTTGTTGAGTTTTACAATAGTTGATTTATAATTTAGGTATAGTGTTCCACTTTAGGACAATAATGTCTTTTGAATTCTCATTACCAAGCTCCTTCCTAACAAAACATTCACTTCCCATGTGTATCTCTGAGATTGAAAATGGGCTATTATAGGAAGACCAATGTAGCGACATTGCCTTTGCAACTTTTTCACAGATGATTTCCAGTCTGGAAATCTTAGCTAAATGCAGAGTTGAGCAATCCTGCTGTTTTACTATTTTCTTTCCCTAATATACATTTTGGTGGAGAGTGCTTTTCCTGTCAACGTTGGTCACATCAGCTACACAATGGGGCATAATGTCCATGTGTGCCTATCTGTGCTTTAAGAGAGTAGTTGAGAAAATTATCCTAACAACAGCAAGCGTTGCAACAATTCCTTCATTCCCAGAAGATAGATCTCACCTTAGAGTTGATACAGCACATGGGGTCAAAGCTTAGATGCAAAAAGCAGACAACCCTAAGGTCAAGTCTTAATTCTGTCATTTCCCAAATTTGCAATTTTGTGCAATTCATAGTGTGTGCTATGATTTTCTCATCTGTAAGATGGAGATGATAATGGTTCTGCTGTGGTTATGCTACTGTGATTTTTAACTAAGAAAGTACATGAAACTGCTTAGCTAGTGCCTGCCAAGTACAAACCCCTTGGCAGCAATAAGTGCTATTAATGTGAACACGACAGCTATTGTTCCATGGATAAAACAAGCTATGTTCTAGGATGTTTGTGTATAGAATGATGATTCTTCTTCTTTATGAAAAAAAAAATCATTTAATGAGAAAAGTTTTCATAGAAAAATTGTTCATTCCAAAAGACAATTTAATTAGTGTGTGGCATTATCACAATCATCTTGAGAGAATCAGAGAGAAGGGGTATTCATTACGGACCCACTGATGACACCGTCAGATTCAAAGAGATAACCAGGAAAGTGGATTTGTTAGCAAAAGTACTAACCACAAAACCATGACACATGTAGAAAACTCGAAAACAAGGCAGATATGTTTGTGCACATCTGTAATCCTGGCATTTCTATTTGATGATGAGAAAGAGAGGCAGTAAAATCACCCAGAATCCTTCAGGCTAACTAGACTGCAGTATGAAGCCCAGCAACACAGACAGGGCTTAGCAAAGAGGAAGGTGACAACTGACCTGAAAAGTTGTCCTCTGACTTCCACAAACATGTTATATTCACCCGTGTCACCCATGTAAACACACACACACACACACACACACACAAACAAACAAGGGTGGGTGATTACCTCTATTTTAAAGGAAAAGCAACCAAGTGGGTAGAAAAACAAATTTACAAAGAAAGCTTGTGTTCATTTGTCATAAACAGAAAGATTGTCCATTTTATTTTCAATTATATAGTTGAATGTGACAATGTGTAAATTTAATAGCTTCAACAGATGACAATAGCTTTTGTCTTCACTCTGGAAAATTCAAGTCTGACACCAAGAGAAGGAGACACTAAGTTGAATCTTGACCAATGTCGGGGAGATAAGCCAAACACACACCTAAAATCAATAAAATGTGCTTTTGAGTTTCAACAAGAAATCCTCTGTCAAAACGTTATCTCCCAATGTCTGTTCCACAGTGGATTATTCTGAACCCCATTCCTCAGAAATTCATAAATATAATAAAATTAAGCCATCCAGAGAAGACAGAAAGAGAACCTACTAGAAGCTTCTGGGAGACAAGCTTTCTGGTTATTATAAATTGAATCCAGGTTTCACCCATTTACAAGTCACAGATGAGGAAAGCCAGAACACCTGGCCTTTTGGCAGGTGTATTACAACCCTCAAGCTGGAGCTAATGCGGACACTGATGAGTAATTATTGACTTCTTCAAACTCAAAGCATGCTTTGCCTCTTATTCCTATTCACTTGTATTTTCAACCTGTTGACAGTCATTTTAACTTACTGCCCAAAGCCTCTCAAAGGATGTCTTTTTTTTCCCTACGTGTAGTTATACATCACATCATAAGTCATGAAAGGCTTCCAAGAGTCCATATTTTTAGAAAAAACATGGAGGATGGTTTCCCTTCTCTCTCTTCTTCTCTGATTACTATTGAATTGTATTGCTGTCCGTGGTCAGTGAGAGTTTTTAAAGGTTCCACTCTCCTCCTGCATTGATGGGGTACTCTAAGGTACCACATGACGCTGTCCACATAGGTATCAGCTCTATTCCCAGATATTTCACTTCCTCCAAAAAACTCCATGCCTGTTAACAGCCACTCTCATGCCTTTCTTCTATATACTCAAGAGAGTATATTTAGTAGTTTATGGACGTGTTCATTCTGGGCCCTTAACAAATGAAATCTCATAATACACAGGTTTTTGTAGCTGAATTTTAGTATGGTATTTTCAAGATTTATATACATTGTAATATGGAATAATATGTCATCTTTCATATGACCAAATAATGTTCCGTTCTCTAGACATAACACACTCTGTTGAATTATGAGAAAAAAAATTAACAAAATGTCAATTTTTTTCAAAGAGGCTAAATTCTTTTGTATCATCAATAATGTTGCATTTATTTTTATTTCATAAGTGGAAAGGTAAAGGTTATTGTTTCTTACTATATAATAAAAATTAACACATTAAGTAATTCAAATTAAGCTCTTTTGCTGGTCTTTAAATATGTTGTTACATAGTTTATATTCTTTTTTCTACAGTGTGTAATTAATTACCTCTTACTTGACCTAACTTTTTTTACCATAATTTTCTTTCAAGTATATTCATTGATTGGGGCTTAAAATAGTGATCAATAGTACAAAATCCTTTAAAATTTTCTTTGATTTGAATTTTGTCACCATTATTTTAGAAATAATTTAATCAGTATATTTTTAAATGGATACAAGCCACAGAAGTCCTTAGAATGCTATGGATTAAATATTATTGATTATAGGTTTTTTTTTCCTATTGTCCATCATTTTTCCATTTGTATCATACACTTACTGGAAAAAAATGAAAGCAGTAACTCACACCACCTTAGGGAAGAGAAAGACTGCAATTTGGTGTGATTAGATTATAAACAGACACTCATACAGAAGCAATAATTTAGCAATCTGAGTCTTCAAATCTCTTCTCATGTCTCTGAAGTCATTAGCTCATGTGCTCAGACATTGTGCTGTTTGATATATTTACAGACATTGCGTTTTCACAGTAGAGAATCTTAACAGTAGTTTCATAATACAGTTATATTAATGAATTCAATTCAATGATAATATTTCTAACTTGAATGTTGGTGCCCTGATGTTCTCCTTTGATTGAAAATGAAAATGTGTTTTATTTTCAGATTTTAAAAAATGACTTTGACTGCATTTTTAAAACAATTCTAATTGAACTAGTTTTAAATCTATTCTAGAAGTGAATGTCCATTGTTATAAAATATTTAATGACCATGTTTATCATGACATTTTCTGTTTATGATCTGTGCTGTCATTCTGTGCTCAGCTGTTTGTGTCCTTTATCATCATGTAAATTATGCATAAATTTTTTTCATATGACTCTGAGTTTAATTTGTACCCTATTGTGTACATCGAAACAAATTTAGAAAAATCAAATAAAAACTTTATTTCATTTGTTTTAAATTTATAATCTCCTAAAAATTTATAGGCTGTGAAGACAGTTACTAGGGATACTCATCAAATATATTTATTTCAAAGTACTAGCCATTTGGGAATGAAGGGAACACAATCAGAATTTCCCATGAAAGCACTGACTGATGCTCTTAGAAGAAGCATTTCCATGGCAGTTTTACACTGTGTCTGCTTCCTGGTGGCTTGTTACCAGTTTGACTACTTTATGAAAGTTTTCAGAAAGATCTTGGGTGGTCGTCTCAGAATTCCTATCAGCGCCTCAGTTTTTGGATCTCACCAAAGTGTGTCTGTGAGTTTGGACTTTTATAGTAGGTTTTCCAAGAGTAAAAAGGCAGTGACAGAAATAATCGGATGAACTACAAATGTTAAATAATCACAACTGCCTGGAACTCCATTCCCAGGGTATCTAATGCCCTCTTCTGGCCTCCACGGGCACCCCATGCACATGGCATGCAGGCAGACACCCTTAAGAACACGTAGATAAAAGTAAACCTTTTTAAAAAAATAATAGAGGACTGAGTGTAAACTTCTCTGACCACAGAAATAACTCAATTCATGGTATGATTGTCTACTCCAGAACAATAAAAAGAAAGCTTTTTAAACACCACCTAAAGACAGTTTTGAGTGGTAAGTAAATAGCATTAGAACCACTGGATACTTTCCCTTTGTAATCTAATGTAATTTTAAGCTATTTCCTCATTGTCTTTTGACCTATTTCCCATACTGAGAATTCTTTGAGTAAGTTGTCTTGTTTCTCTATCTCTCATCATTATGTACTGTACGGTAAGTTTTTAAGTGGGAGGAGAGTGAGCAGGTTAAGTAGTATCCTAGGGCAAAAGATGACCCCATTGTACAGGAAATATAATCAGGGCTTGATCAGATGATGTAGTCATTAAGTGGCATGATCTAGGCAAGTTTCCAGACTCCTACATGGCAACTTGTAGACTCTTCCCAGTATTGTATGTCTGAAACTCTAGGACAGGTTGGACAGTTTTTTTGTATTTTTCCCACTTTTTGTAGGAAGTGCTGAAGGATGGTAGTAAGGGACAAAATTCAAATTGTTGATAATAACAGTGAGTTAGTGGGAGGCAACCTTAAGGCCCAGGAACTAACACCCATCCACAGAAGGAAGCACATGTTTTTCCTGGCACACTCTGACTCTGAATGTAAGCACACATTAGAACTGGTATTTCATTACTTTAAGTATTTGTATTAGAGTGTTTTGTGCATGTCAGTGGTGTGGGGGGTAGGGGAGAAAGATTAAGAAGAAATTTCTTGTTATAACATATTTTGAAAAGCTCTACATTTCTTCAGCATGGTTTATTTTTGGTTCCTTTCTCAGCATGCAATCCTGACAATTTGGAGAAATAAAAATCTCTAATAGACTTCTTTGACACAAACCACTATATTCATAGCATATCTGACACAGCCTGACTAAACTTGAATCTTGACTTCTCTTCTTTGCAGCCATATGACTTTGTAAAATGTAAAAACATTTGGGGTTCATTTTCTTATCTGCAAATGAACTGTTGAAAATTTTAAGAACAACAATGGCACCTCCTTCACCAGGGTGTCAATATAGTAAAAACTGTCAAGCAATGTAATATACATGAATGCCTATCTTACTTTAAACACTGTATCCTTTAGCTGCTTGAAACAAATCTAAACTCAGAAAATTATATATATATATATATATATATGAATATGATTTATTTATTTATCATGTACACAGTGTTCTGCCTACATATATGCCTACTTACTAAAAGAAGGCGGCACTGGACTTCAACTCAGGACCTCTAGGGGAGCAGTCAGTGCTCTCAATCTCTGAGCCATTTCTCTACCCCCACAACTCTAGTATTTTAAAAGAGGACAATCTAATAAAGTTAATATCTAAAATAAATGATAGTCATAAAGTGCTGGAGGATTGGAGAAGGAGATTATAGACACTGACTAAAGGACACAACAGAAGCGATAAGTGTAGGAATCTGTTCTACAACACAGTAAATATAATTAACTACATAGTAAAGGTTTGGAAAATAGTGAAGAGGGGTTTGAAGACACAGCTCAACAGATAAGAGCACTTGATATTCTTCCATAGAAAGTTCAGTTTCTTGGACCCACATGAGGCAGCTCAAAATCACCTGTAATTCCAGATTTAAGATAATGTCCTCTTCTGGCCTCAACTTGTATCTGCATACATATGAAGTTCACACATAGAGATACCCACATGTTTACCCATTGTTTATGAACAATACTACATGTTTTAAAAAGAAAAAAGTAGAAAGTTGATGTAAATTGCTGTTACAACAAAATGATAACTATTTGTTTTGTTTCTTGCCAATTTGACACAAAGTAGTGGCCTCTAGGAAAAAGAAACTTCAACTGAGAAAAATACCTTTATCCAATTGACTGGCAAGCAACCCCTGGTATATTTTCTTGACTAACCATTGATGTGGTGCCACCCATGGACAAGTGAGCCTGCATGATGTAAGAGAATGTGTAGAACAAGTCATGGAAATCAAACCAACAAACAAGATTTCTCCATGGTCTTTGATTCAGCTCCTGCCTTCTGTTTTCTGTCTTTAGTTTCTATCCTTGCTTCCTTCCATGATAAACATTTACCTATAAAATAAAACAAACCCTTTATCCTCCAAGTTGCTGTTGTTCCTGTTTATCACAACAATAGAAGCTACCAGGAAACTATTTCAAGGAAAGAATATGTTAGTTAGCTTGAATTGTTTGTCCTGATATATATATATATTATTTCAAAGCAAAGCACCACCCAATGCAACAAATCCATAAAATTATATCTTTCCATTTTAAAATAAATTGATAAAGATCTATTTAAAATTTGAAGACTAGTTTATAATTTGTAAATTTATCATTTACAAGTGTGGCGTATGTAGGGTGCTGCTGCTCACTATTGATCTTAACTCAACTCAGAGACTGTTGACCTTGACTGGATACAAATATTCCTTTTGTTCTAGTTGTGATTTCTATTGGTTCATCAAAACATGGAAACTAAAGACAATTTGGGAGGAAAGAATTTGTTTCACCTTACAGCTTGTATTTCATCATCTAGGGAAGTCATGAAGAGAACTCAAGGCAGGAATCTAGAGGCAGAAACTCATGCAAAGACTATGAGAGAATGCTTCTTGACGGCTTGCTCCCATGGTTTGTTCAGCCTGCTTTCTTATACACTCCGCCACGACCACCTGCCCAAGCGCCACTTCCAATGAGGTGTGTACATCTGCAAAAATCATTTAATCAAGAAAAAGAAATGCAGATTTGCCTACAGGCAGCTCTTGGGATATTTTCTCAACTGGGAAAATTACTTGAGTTTGTGTTAAGTTGACATAATGTCATGTCTGCAGTGCATTTGAAAGATGGGCTTGCCTTTATCTAGCGTGGGTTGATGGGACCCCCTTAATCGAGGGAGTCTTTCTTCCTACTCTCAGTACTGGCAAGCCAAGCAAGTTCATCTCAAGGGAATGATAGAGATCAAGACATAAGCAGGCTTCAGAGGCAGACATTTTCCATAACTTTTCTTGGTTCATTTCTGCAAATACTTACCTAGCCAAAGAAATCCTCCTGCAAAGGCAAGGAAAAGAAACATGTTTTATAATATACTTCTCTTAGGATTTTGTATTGAGTAGATACAGGGAATGTGACAGTGGAACCAATAATACCATACACTACAAGTTGTATAGTACACTCTCATTTTATTCCCAAGTCTTTACTCTTCAAATATTGTGTATGACTGCAGGCTATTGAATGATACTGCTTCTAAAGTGAGTATGCTACTATTTGGTGTTAGCTTCTCTCAATCTGTTCCTTGAATTGAATAATTTCTTTTTTCTATGTCTAAGCTCACAGAACATTCTTCTATTATGTCTAGGCACAGAGTGTCTACTTTTATAGAACTATTTCTTAATTTGTTTATATGTTCTACTTCTTCACTGAAATGTAATTTACTCAATGAAAGTATTTTCCTTGTGTGAGCATTCATTTTCATTATTTTTAAGATGTATTTTATTTATATGTGTGTGTGAATATTTGTATATATCTGTGTGTGTGGTTTATGTATGGTGTGTGTTGTGTGTGTGTATGTGTGTGTGTTGTGTGTGCACATGCCATAGGTCTGTAGGTTTCTAAGGAGGGCAGAAAAGGGCATGGACCGTGTGAAGCTGGATTTCTAAGCAGTTTAAGGTGCCCCACTTTGATGCTGGATCCTGTAGAAGAGCAGCAAGCCCCTTTAATTTCTGAGCCATTCCCAGACCTTTCCTTTTCATTTTAAAGAACATATTGGAGATTAGGTAGATGGTTCATTGTTGAAAGCATTTGTCTCATAGGTGTGAGGTCCAGAGTTCATATCCTCAGAACCCAAGTAAATGCTTTGTAAGCTTGGTGATGTACATATATGTGAATACCCAACCTTGACAATAGGAATCCTTCTCATTTACTTTCCACCTTATATATTGAAGAATGATATCTCAAATAAAACCAGAGCATACATATTTGGCTAGTCCAGCTATTCAGTTTGCTCTAGAGACTTCCTCTCTTCCATGTACCATTAAGCTTATACAGCATTTACATGGGTTCTGAGGAACACATATGTACACACAAACACACACACACACACACACACACACACACACATACATATGAACGAAAATAGAAACATATCTATAACATTTTCTGTCTTCTAGATTAAAAGATCTCTGTGTGCCTAATGTTTCTTTTGGCTGTCCTTTTTCTTCCATATGAATCACAAGTTATGGTTGTTATATGTCTTCATTTCACTTTTTCAATTTTCTGTTTCAACTGTTCAATACACTAGGTTTCAAGCTAGTCATAGAGATGCCCCCTGATTTCATTTCTTTCCCAGGAATCTATATCAATGAAAGTGATCCTTGCTAAGACTCTTAGCAATGGAGAATACAGATCCTGATCTGTACATCTCCTATAACCACCGGAGGCACTGGAATGCCAATCCAGACCGAAAACCTTCAATATACAATTTGTCCTGTCTACAAGATGTACTGAGATAAAGGTGGCACAGAAGTTGTGGGAGTGGCCAACCAATGACTGATCCAGCTTGGATCCAGGCCATGAGATGGAGCCCATCCCTGACACTTCCTGGAGGGCCAGAATCCAGAACTGGATAGTACAGACACCTAGGATAGAAGCAAACAGGACTAGCAAATAAATTAAATGGAAAGATTCTTAATGGTATTTTTCTATACTCATAGATTGGTGTCTGGCCAAATTATTATCAAAGAGGCCTCATCAAGCAACTGGTGGAAACAGATACAGAGAACAGCCAAACAGTGGGCAGAAGTTGGGGAATCCTACAACAGAGGGGGAGGAAGAATTTTAGGAGTCAGAGGGGTCAAGGACATCAAAAGAAAACTCACAGAATTAAGTGACCTCAGTTCATTGGGCTCACAGAGACTGGAAAATCAGTTAAGGATCCCACATAGGACTGACCTAGGCCCTCTGCCCAAATGTTATAGTTTTATAGCTTGACTTTCTTATGAGGTTCCTAACAGTGAAGCAGGGGATATATCTATGTTGCCTGAATTTCTGACACTTTTCTCCTACTGTGTTGCCTCATCCAGGCTTAATAGAAGAGGAGGTACCTAGTTTGATTGTAAGGTGATATGTCATGGCTGGTTGATATTGTGGGAGGGCTTCCCTTTTCTGAAGAGAAACAGAGGAAGAGTGGATGGAGGGAGAGAAGAGAAGTAAGGAAGATGGACAGAAGAACTGGGAGGAGAGGTAGGAGGAGAAACCAGTCAGGATGAAACAGATAGATAGATAGATAGATAGATAGATAGATAGATAGATAGATTGATAGATAGATTGATAGATTGATACATAGATGATAGATAGATAGAAGATAAATACCATTTAAATATTATGATACTATTATATGTCTACTTTATTTATTTATTTATTTTTACTAACTTTTTATATGATTCTTGTTACCTTATTTGAAACCAAATGGAAACCAGTGGGTGTTTCTGTTTACTCTCTCACATTTCCTTTGATTTAAGGAATTCCTCATTAACTTCCAGTTTTCAGATTGCTTGCATCTTGGTTCTAAGCTGGTTTTAAGCCAGCAAAACTTCCAATTTCTACAATGTCTTAGGAATGAAAATATGTAAAAAGTTAGCAGTCATGAGTTTTCCTCAGTGCAGCTCTGTCTCACCAGGACAATGTCTTTACTTAGTTTATTCTTTCTTGAGTTCTCTATAGTCTCCCAGTAGTATTCACAATTACTCAAAGTTTTACATATAGCCATTTATTTTGTTCAATATTCTTCCAAAACTCAGTTCTGTTGATTAATACCTGAGTTAGTGCAATTGACTTTTTCTAGCATTGTTGTGAGTAATGCTTCCTACGGGAAAACTCTGCTAATGAAGCTCAAAGGCTACCAATGTCTGGGTAGCCATCTGAAGCTCAGTGAATAATGGCAGACTCCCTTCATTGGCAAGGCTGCCCCTTCTCTGACCATGCTTGGGGAATTCACCCCCAACACACACACACACACACACACACACACACACACACACACACCTACCTGCACCTGCAGAATGTCACATAGCCTGAGTTAGAGTACAGATTCAACTTTCTTTCTCCAGATAAGAAAGCACTCAGCTAGCACCTAAGATTCCTGAAATGCTTCCCCATACTAAGGAGGCATTTCTAAACCATAAGACTTCAGCCAATGAACTTTGCCCATTCTGTATGTTCCTATCCCCAGCCCCCCAAATGATACAAGCCTTGAATCTGAAGTTGATCTGCCTCCATGCAGCTGGTCCCAGTGTGTTTTCTTCACCAAACATACTCACAGGGCTTCAGGAAGTGTCAACTCCCACCTGGTCCATCATGCCTGCTCCCTTTGCCCAAGAGTAGTGAAGATCACACCTCCCAGCACAAAACCACAAGTCTGCACTCATCACAATTTTCTGTTAGAATTTTCTTCCACTTTTCGTTGTGTCTATGTGGAGTATGAGTGTGGTGTACAGGTTTGTGCATCTCTGCACATATATGTGGATGTGCATGTATTTGTGCACCTTTGTTTGTAGAAACTAAAGCCTGACATCAGTTTGGTTCATAGGTTATGCTCCATCTTATTTTCTGAGACAATATCTCTCACTTAATCTTCAGCTTACCAATACAGCTAGGATGACTAGGCAATGATCATCAGAGATGTGTCCACCTCCATCTTTCCAGCATAAGACTGCAGGTGTATGTCACCAAATCCAGCTTTTATATGGGTGCTGAGAATCAAACTCAAATCCTCAAGTTTACATGGAAAGAACTTTACCAATTCATCCATATCCGCAGCTCTTAGGTACGGGGGAGGGTGGGTGGGGGTACACCAACGTGGAGGCAGGAGGATGGGGGAAGGGATAGTGAGTTCCTGGGAGGGAGGGGGGAAATGGGGTAAGGAGAGAACATCTGAAATGTAAAAAAATTTCCAATAAAAAATAAATAAATAAATAAATAAAAACTAAATTGTCTTCCATTTTCATTTATTTATTTATTTATTATTATTTATATTGAATATTTTATTTATTTACATTTCAAATGTTATCCCCTTACCTGATTTTGCCTCTGGAAACCCCCTATCCCATCCCCCTTACCAGACTTCTATGAGGGTGCTCCCCTACTCACCCAGCCACTTGTGCCTCCCTGTCTTGACATTCCCCTACACTGGGGAATTTCAAGTGCATCAAGGACCTCCACATAAAACCAGATACACTGAAACTAATAGAATAGGAATTGGGGAGGATCCTCAAACACATGGGCACAGGGGAAATTTTTCTGAACAGGATATCAATGGCTTATGCTCTAAGATCAATAATACACAAATGGGACCTCATAAAATTGCAAAGCTTCTGTAAGGCAAAGGACACTGTCAATAGGACAAAACAGCAACCAACAGATTGGGAAAAGATCTTTATCAACCCTAGATCTGATAGAGGGCTAATATCCAATATATACAAAGAACTCAAGAAGTTAGACTCCAGACAACCAAATAATCCTATTAAAAATGGGATACAAAGTTAAACGACGAATTCTCAAGAAAGGAAGCACCTAAGGAATGTTCAACATCCTTAGTCATCAGGGAAATGCAAATCAAAACAACCCTGAGGTTCCACTTCACACCAGTCAGAATGGCTAAGATCAGAACCTCAGGTAATAGCAGATGCTGGTGAGGATGTGGAGAAAGAGGAACACTCCTCCATTGTTAGTAGGATTGCAAGCTGGTACAACCATTGTGGAAATCAATCTGGCAGTTCTTTAGGAGGAGAATGGAAAGATTATGGACCTGTGAGCTTAAGGAGCCACCGAAGATAGCATAGGAAGCATGAATTGCAGAGAATCCAGCTGCTTCAATCCCCACTATTCAGATTCTACCTTAAGAACTATGAATGTGATCCAGTTATTGCTCTTAGACTCATCAGTCAGACTATACTAAAACTTAAGTGGTGACTACATGTTGTCACACAAGTAGGATGTGAAGGATTGTGGGCCCTAAGGAGATAGGAACTGCACAGGAAGATCAGCAGAGTAAACGAACCTGAACCCTTGGAGCTCTCAGAGACTGAATCACCAACCGTGGAGCATACCTAGTCTACACAGATCTACCTCCATGGGCTGAACCTAGGCCTCCCTGCACATATGTTGTAAATGTGCAGCTTGGTTTTCATGTAGGTCTCAAACATCTGGAGTGGGGGCTATCCCAAAACATGCAGCCTGTATATGGAGTATGGTCTTCTAAAAAAAAACAAAAACAAAACAAAACAAAAAAAAACCAAAAAAAAAAACAAAAAAAACCCAGTTATTCAGTTAAAAAAAAAAAAAAGATTTCAGAAGGCAGGGTTGAGGTATGCCGAGAAGAGGAAGGAGGTGATGGAATGAAGCAGAGGGTGTTACCTTGTATACAGGGACTAGAGTGAGTCAGTATGTAGTAGCTGAAGATTTAGGACAATCCCAAATAATGTGAGAAGAAAACTGGATAGAATACTTAAACATTTGTATAGAAATTATATGTAAAAATTATAGATGGTTTTTAAGCCTCTCTAAAATGGCAAGAATAAATCTATAAAGTAATGATAACGTGGTTTCACCTCATCTGCCTCCTCACAGTTTCTTAAGGAGATCACATTAGCTATTTCACCCAGCAGGGGACATGAAGGAATGCTGTACCTAAACCCACTCTTTTGATTTTTACCTTAAACCCCCAGCTTGGGTGACAGATCATGGACTGGAATAATCTCCTGTTTGTGAAGCCTGATGCTTAAAGAGACTTCACAGAACCACAAAGTCACTTGGACGAAAACAGCAGCAATGAATTGCACATGGGAGAGTTTGCTCAGAACCCTGGGAGAAGTGAAGAGACTGAAAATCTGTACACTGCCTCCTCTCCTAAATTC
Organism: Mastomys natalensis; assembly: GCA_021653895.1. NCBI lineage: Eukaryota > Metazoa > Chordata > Mammalia > Rodentia > Muridae > Mastomys > Mastomys natalensis. Next base: position 59,763 of record JAJTUV010002433.1, read on the forward strand.
TGCAAAGCAAGAATACAGGAAGATATCTAAGAGGTATATGATGAATGGGGAGGCAAAGTTTATTTTGGAATGATCACTATCTATCTAAATTATGACTATTACTAAACATATAAAGTCTTTGGGTGCTGTGGAATGCTAAAAGAGTGTGTATAAAGAAGACACAATGGAAGTGTTTAGCCATAGCAGTTCATAAGAGGCCTCAAATGGCCATTTGTTCATTAAGAAAATTGTGTAAGACCTTTAAAATGTTTGGATTCTGGCTCCAATTACTCTAGGTTTGGATTCAAGCTTTGCCATGAAATGACTATTCTAACTAGCACATATTACTTCAAATTGCATACATTCATTTTAACTAAAGATGATGGCAGCTACACCTTAAAGATAGGAAGACTTGTAAGAACTGGAAAGCTATAAATTCCACAGAATATTAAATAGTGTGTTGGATGATATATAATAGTCATTAGAAATTTTGCATAAAATTTTGTATAAGAATAAGAAAAACATGATGAACTAACTATAAAATCGAGGGAATTCTGTGATAGGCATCTCTGATTCAGTATCATAAAAACAATTTGAGTGGTGGTTTTTCTATGAGCCAGCTTTATCATTGAGAGTCCACTAAACCGTTCTCTTATGGAACAACAATTTCTAATCACAATAATGGAACATCGGATCAGGGCTAGCTTCGTTTTCTATCTGATTCACAGGGTTAATTGGACGATTATCATTAGATTATTAATTTTTAATATATTTGTAAATTCTTAGGTTCTAGAGAAAGGACAACTTTATTGATAGGACATAGCATTGGTTATGATTTTGTAAAATGCATCTGTTTGTCTTCAAAGCTCCAGTACAAATCATCATGTCACATGTCCTGGCAAGCAAGGCACATACTGTCATTCACTTTATTACTCAAAATTATTTGCTCTGCTGTTTTCTATCTAATTCTAAGACATCTAAGTCAGTCGGCAGGTGGCTGTCTTCAACTACTGTGTTGAATGTATCCTTGAACAGTGTAACGTTTGGTGTTTGAACTTCATATTCAAGAAAATTGAACAATACAAGCTCCATAGAAAACTTACATGTCAATAATGGAAGGAAATTTAATTCAGCAAAACCACTTTGATCTGTAACATATGACCATGTCTTGATGTATATTATTCAGGCAGTAAGGGGTCCTCTCATAAAAGCCATACAGGAGTGTTTTTCTTAATGCCTAGCACTGGGTACAATATAGAACAAATGTAATTCTGAACTTGGCTTCACGCAAATACTTCTAGTGTGCTCTTTAGATTCAGATTCTGCTTGGAATGTGAGACTGGCTAGAGCTCAACAGTGGAAAAGTTCATACTGCTCTCTCAGAAGACCAGAGTTCAGTTCCCAATACCTGTGGCGGGTGGCTGACAACCATCTGTAGATCTTTCTCCAAGGAAACTGATGCCTGCTTCTGGCACTATCAGTTACTGCAGTCCTGTACACAAACCCATACTTGAGCTCACACATATTTAGAAAATTTTAAAGTAAATAAAATAAAACCCTTGAACACAGAAATCCCATAAATATTTTAGGCAATAATACATAAGTAGACAACATGCATTGCTGTCTTCTTAATATGTTTAACAAATTCTCTAGACTTTCAAGTAACTAATTAAGTTGTTCTTTCTCTACAGTAAATCCAACATGAATTTTATACTTAGACTCTGCCTTTTTAGAGTAAGTGTAAAATAAGGCTTCTTTTTTCTCTAATGATAAGAATTTTAAGAAAGAATTAATAGTATTTATTTCTTTTTCCACATTAATGTGCTGTTAAAGTTCTGAGTTGCTACCTCTTAACCTCATGACAACTTATGGTGTGATCCTAAATCTTAATTGTCAACTTCACTGGATTGAAAGATGCCTAGAGAAACAGTTAAAACCCATTTGGTTTCCATATATGTCTGTGAAAGTGTTTCTAGAGAGGATTAACATGTGGGAGAAAAATAATTGAGAAGGAAAGACTCACTTTGAATGTAGGAGATATCATCAACCATCCATGGGGCTTTGGTGAAATAAAAGAAAAGAGCAAGCTAGCTACTGTGAATAAGCTTCAGTCTTCCTGATTATGTGTGTGGCCACCACTGATGGACACCATATTCCACCTTCTGCAGCTTTTTCAATGTGACCTCACGCAAATGACTCTTCAAGGAGGTACTGGGCTCCAACCTCTCCCAGGGAATATATTGTTCCTTATTCATGTAGGTCTTACTCTTCATCAAAGAAGCTTCTTTTTCTCATATACATTGAACATTTGAAAGATCCATAACTGGTCAAAGTGCAGAGAACAGCTATCCATGCAGTGTCCAAACCTAGCTGACACATATATAACAAAACCCCTATACTAAGGCTCAAAGAATATTTTGAAAGGTGGGTTGGACAGATTGCAAGAGTCAGAGAGTCAGACTTTCTGCTGTGAGATGTATATTTTATACATGATAGGGAAGGTATACTGTGATATCTCAAAACTACTGTCATCTAAACAAAAGCTGCACAATGGATACATGAATGAAAACTCTCACGGATCACTACCACTGGATGAAGTGCCACAATTAATTAATGGCTGCCAGGAGAAGGAGAGTTTTCTACAAAAATGAGTCCCTGACAGTTCATCTGATCTTCACTGGTCACCCCTAAACAAGACATATTAGCAACACTAAATACATTCACCAGGCTATATATGTGTGCATGTGTGTATGTGTATATGTATTAATTATATTTACATATTTATAATTAAAGATTTTTAATATTAAATTAAATATTATACTCAGTCATTACCATTAATGTTAAGTTTAATATTTAGATATTAAAATAATTAACTATTAATCAAATTATTGAAAGTACTAATAATTATAAATTATAAAATTTTTAAAAATAATTAATTTGTAAAAAACAATTAAATATTAAAATAATCAAGCATAAAAATTAATATTAAACATATTTAATGTTAAAATTAAATATAATTAAATATTTATATATTATAATAATTATAAAATATTATAATATGTACATGTATACACACTATATACAATATAGTATATTATATAATATAATTTAATTTAAAAGATGAGGTCATGAATTGGGGGTCAAAAAGTGAGGGGACAGAAAATTTTGTTAGTGTAGTATTTACATATGATATTCCTTTAAAAAAATCAATTTAAAAGCCAGAAAATTAAAATGTAAACTCTTAATATTATAGTGTTGTGGTACAATGTAGTGGTGGCTATTATATTTTTTGTTTGTTTGTTTGTTTGTTTGTTTTTTTTTTTCAAGACAGGGTTTCTCTGTGTAGCCCGGACTGTCCTGAACTCACTCTGTAGACCATGCTGGCCTCTAACTCAGAAATTCTCTTGCCTCTGCCTCCCAAGTGCTGGGATTAAAGGTGTGCGCCACCACCGCAAGGCATATATATTTTTTTAAAAGGACAAAAAAAAATCAAGAAAAGAAAATGAAAAATTTGCTTTTTAAGCCACCCGGAGTGTTATAACGTGTGATAGGACACTCAACAGTTAGTGTCTATTTTCAAACACTATTTTCTATGTTCCAAACTTAACCCTTCCATTTTTCCCAGTAATTTGTACTTTTATCGATAGCAAATGGTATTTAAAAGTAAAATCCAAGATTTTGGCTTCACATATATCATGCTACTTGGGTTTTGTTGTTTTCAGACTGACTTCATGAACAAAGACTGGGCACATGCACAAATATGCAAATACACACATACACACATTTCTTTGGCATTTGACCCTGTGTTTATCTTTTGAAAAATCTTCAGTTCATTCAATACCTCATGTTAAAGCTCTGTTAAAGTTCATTCAATACCTCATGTTAAAGTACTGACACCGTTTTATCCATTCTTTAGTCCCAACTTCCTTCAACAAAGAGAAGCCTGGATGTCTTGCCCTTGGTGTAGTAATTTATTTATTCACTTTGCAGACAAGACCAGATTGGATATAGGCACTGTCCTTTGACTTACCTCTGATGTCTCTAGGTTTCTTTTGCTTATTCTCCCTCCCAATGTATTTGGCTACCTTCTTTCTTGACTTCCTGCTTGCTTCAATTCTAGCTGTGCCAGCTGAATTCTTACTCAGCCTGTAATTAGGTTATTTTTTTCTCATCACTTGACATATAAATATTTTGGTACACTACACTGCAATCAGCTTTCAGACACATATTCAAAGAAATAAACTGATTGGCCCACTGAGCTGGAACAAGGTCACCAGCAGATTTGAACGGTGAAGGGCACATGGATTAATGGAGTAGAAAATAAAAGCATTCACAAATTGTCAAAATATTTGTTCAAAAATGCACTATTTCTTTCACTAATGAAACATCGCTAAACATCATATCATAAATATTGTTCTAAATCCTTCATATTTAAAAGTTACATCAATCTCTTCTGACATATTCTGCCAGCGATTGTACAGAAACACGTCACCTTCTACCTCAAGGTCAGTTTATCCACCTTCCCATGTAGTTTTGGAGCAGGGCAAATGAACACTGTCACTCATAGTTATCAAAGCATAGCCAGGGTCTGGCACAATGGCATTTGATAAATATTTGCCAAATCACTGAAATGTAGAATGAGTAAATAATGTCAATATTAGAATGAACAAACAGCAACTTAGGTGAATGTTCCAGAATATGTTGACCTGTGTAGTTTTGTTTCTTTAGAGAATATTCTGGCTGTCCCTTTTATTGCACTTTCGATACACAGCTTTGCATTTGTCACTATGATCTGAAACTCTATATTTGTGATGACTCTTCAGACCCTCATAGATAAGAACCTTGTCTCCCACACATGGAGTTCATATTTGTCCCCCTATGTAATATGTAAGTAGAATGAAAAAAGAGCAATTTTTTTCTAAAAGAAAAAAAAAAAAACTTTAAACAAATGCCTCTCCTATTAGTTCTTCAAGTGCTACTTACCCATATGCCCCAGTTATCCCTACCATATTTTAACTATAGACATGGCACTATGCAGCTCTGATTATCTTCTTCTTCTCCTCTTCTTTGTCTTCCTCCTTCTTCTTGTTTTGATTGTGATACAAGACTTCCCTGTGTAGCCCAAACTTGCATTCAACTCATAATCTTTCTACCTCAGCCAGTGCGGTTAAGTTGTACACTACCATACTCAGTTTGTTGTTTGTTTTTCCTTTCTCACAGATATACCTGTCCAGTGGTGCACATGATTACTTCAGTTAAATTTAACAATAAAACTTCACTTGCAAAATTTCTTATAGTTTAACTATCAGAGACATTAGACTATATGAAAGAGAAAAATATCATAGAAATAAATATCTTTAAAACAACAACATAATGCTGAAGTGATTAGATGAGAGCACATACCATCTTCCCACAGACTCTGAACAGGCTGCCCAGGACCCTGCCTGCTCCCATCTCATAGCTCAAGTTCTAGTTAAATATGGCTTTTCCATATTTCAATGTGACTGATTTGAATTGATGGTTGTGAGCATCAAATACACATTATCATATTATAACTGCATAGTTGGATTGAAAAGAACCAAATACCTCATTAATTTGTAAAGGTGACTGCATGTAAATGACAGTATTTCAGAATCATCTTTTCATGTGACACATTATCAGTAGATGGTTTGTTACTCTGCTCTCTGTCACAACAAAAAGCCTTCAAAGAGTTGTAGCCTCTATTTACCCTTCTCTGAACAGATGTCAATGTCCTCAAAGGTGAGGGTTTCACCTATCTCTAGATACAGCATTTTACAGTCATAGATCAATTTACATTATTCTGGGTCTTACAGCAGTGTTTGATGTGAATGATGGTGCCACATACATTAAAGCTCTATTCTTAGTCATTTCATGTGATCTCAGATGTCCTCTTTCATCCCTGGAATTCTTCCTTGGGTTCTTTCCCAATTCTATGATTCTAGAATTCATCTTACATGCAGCTTCATTCAACATTTACTCTTTCACTCACATAGTATTATGGATGGATATATATAGAATCCCAAATGTTTCATCAAACTCTGTTTTCTCAAAATTCTAAATGCAACAATTGTTTAACTTCCTGCAATTATTTTATCTATATACAGCTATTAGGTATTTTCACCTGGTTTTCTGATATTCACCTTAAACTCAATCCTTGATTTCTTTATTGGTTTTTCAATCTCAGGAGGTAGCACTCATGTATTTTTTCACATATAGTCAATACCCAGAATCTCTTCTACCTGTGTATTTGCTTGGCTCCTTTACCAAAATACATCTCAATATAACTACTGGTCTGCATCTTCCTTGGGTATGTTATTACTCACCAAAACTTCTGACTCAAGGAAACTGAGTGATAGAAGAGTGAGAATTCTTGGTCTCACTATGGAAAATCCAGGAAATCCATGTGATTTGGGGTATGTGTTACAAAAACTTAGGTTTCTACAACAAAATACCTTAGACTAGATAGCTTATAAGTAATAGACATTTCCTTTTTGACCTCTTTGTTAAGAGTACCCATAACATTCCTAAAGATCCAGCGTTGTACCATTCTATAAGGGTTGGATTTCCACATATAATTTGGAGAGGGTGAGTCACCAGGCAATTCTTTATCACAGAGATCTCTGCCTCCTCTCTGGTTTTAAGATTAGGAAGTTGGAACTCAAGATATTACCCTGCTAGTTACCAGTTCTGTGACCACACAGTCCCTCTGAATGATGATTTACTCATGTATAAAATGGTGGCATAAAAGTCTCTAACACATTGGATTTTATAGGAAACAACTAAAGCCAAGAATAGGAAAAACAAATTGTAAATTACAAAGTAGTCTTTAAGTAGATGGTGGGGTGCTAGTCCACAGATTGGACCTGTTGGCAGATAGATATAAGGAGTCAGTGATCAGCCTTCACATGATCAAGACAGCCCTGGCCCTGGAAATGTTGGCATATGCTCATTTTACTCTATGATGGGAAAAAGAATAAATAAATCCTAAATGATTAATTTAGGCTTCCCTCTGTGCCTCCCGTTAACAGCTCAAAGCCCCCACCACACAGCAGATTCAGTGATGAACTGCTGTGGTAGAACCTTCAAGAGGGCGGCTAACCCTTCTCCAAGTACAACCAGCTGTGAAAACAAATTTAATTCCACCAACACTGCAAAGGAGCAAAGTTTTTTCATAGGTTAGAGATATAATGTTCACCCCATTCAGAGGAATCCAAACCAAATACCAATGACTTCTGGGGGTAGGCACATTAAGTATAACAGACAGATTCTCTGCTAGTTTACTGAAGGTGGAGGAAGAGACATTTGTCATGGTTTTACTAGAAAATGAGACTGTATCAAAGGGAGGAAAGGTGGAAGGTCACCAGTTCTATTGGTGCGATTATTATCTTTACATAGCTGGAGTGGCAAAAGAAATGATCCCAAGCAGAGCAAAACAAAACAGACCTCACCGAAGCACTTCAAGATGAGCCCCAAGAAGCTATCATCCCAGACCCACTGGCTTCATCTCCATTTATCACCACAGGCCTGTTGACAGGAGCTGATTGGGTTCTACTACTATCTAACCTGCAGCAGGCTTCATCATGGACCACTACATGATAGACTTTTGGGGGATGCTTACTCTTTTGGAAGTCTGCCATAATAAGAGTATTCCTGCTACATAAGAATATCTACTCCAGCAACTGTGCTATTTGCCTCAACTAGAGATCTGCAATGTCATCACTGCCACTTTGCAAATGAAGCTGTAAAGGTTTTTATGCATTGGCCTTCTGTTGTAGACATCAGAGATGCATTTGTTGAATGTGCTAATAAATGCGACATGAGAATTGTAAATGGATCAGCTGCTCATATTTGTAACTTTATTGATGGCTCAAAAGTATGCACACAAGAAAGCCAGCACCTATCCATTTGTTATTTAGAACACCTTTGTATACACTTTCTGATGAAGAGCAAGTGAACCTCCAGAAACTTCATTGCTTCAAGCTAGGATTGCATGGTGATGTCTTTGTGTCTCCATAGGAGATTATTGCTCCCTGTTTAAAAGTCAGGGTTGACCTCTCAGATGAAGCAATGACTAAAGTTTTGCCTTTCCTCTCCTCCTCCATGCTTGGCATGTTATTGCTCCATGTTCACTTCTCTTGTAGCATCCCTGTATGTACACTTATCTGATCTTGGCACTGAGTAGGCACCTTGCCTGATCTTCCTAGCTCTTGTTTTACATTCTATCAGGAACACAGTAGTCTCTCATTTTTTAGATAATAAAAGTTTCCTTGCCTTTCTCGGAGTTGGGTGCTAAACCTGCCTGGTTAAGCAGGTCTCCATGTTTATGACATCTTCCCCTAGAGGGACTAGCTGTCGTTGTGTACATGAATGAAATTTTTAAAATAAATTTAAAAGATAAAACAAGCAGTAACATTTTGAAATGAATCTTAAAGCAAAATGTACACTAACACGTATGAGTGTTTTTAATACAACTGGTGGCAGGTAACCTTTCACATATACTATCACATTTTATCTCTTAAAAAGGTCCTACAGAGAACATGGGAGAAGGAAGGCTAGAGAAGAGAATAGCAAGATACAAGCTATATAAAAGGGGGAATGGGAAAATCTGAGGTCAACATCAACTAGGGAGAGTGGAGAAGGATCGCCACACAATGACAAGGAGGGACAAGATATTTGAAACACCAATAATGGATCATATTACTTGTATTTTCCCAAGCTTATGCATGAATATATAAGTGTATGTGTATGCATATATATGCATGTACATACATGGATACATACATATAAACACATATATGTATAATTTAAATGAAGTCCTACCACATGAACTGACAATGACTTCTCAGGAGTCAGAGATAACCTAACAAAAACTCGAGAACAAAGCATGAGAAATCACTCTATGGATTGTTGACTAAGAGAATCCAAGGGACTCCAATCAATACAGGTTAATTCTGTTGTCTTTGGTTGGCCCAGAGGCTAAAAATTAATCCCTATTGCCAATAATGCCATACACTGTGAATACAGGATTTAGAGGATTCAAGCTGGAACTTACCTAAAAGCCTCCTCTCTGAGGGCTAGCTTTCATAGTAGCAGAAATTACTGTGCAAACTGCCAATGGAAGAAAAGTAACCAAGAGCCCACTTAACTGTGATGCCTTTGAATCCACAACAATGCCAGCATGGCATGATACCCTGAAAGATGCAAAAGTGACAGCCATGTGTTAGCAGTAACCAACAGTTGTCTAATTGGAGTGAAGACCTTCTACAGGAAAGAAATCATCTTTGGTGCTGCAAACTTACCCAAGTACTCAGAGTTTGGGAGGATCTTAGAAACAATCTAATATCACACTGTACTAATTCAGCATAGCCACAAAATGAATTGTAGATACTTTTGCTTAGACTTATAAGTAAGTGTAGCTCCCACTCCTCCCTCAAGAAACTTCTCTGTAGTAGATGGAGATTGTTGCAGAAACCCACAAGTGATCAAAATGCAGAAAACAATTTATTGTAGGATGATCAGATATAGCACAACTTTTGAATTTAATAGGGTCCATCTCATAGAACATCAAAGAAAAAGTGGCAGAAATATTACAAAACCCAGATGTCTAGAAAGTCTGTTGTGAGCTTGTGTCTCCTAGAAATGTCATAGTAGCTATAGCCATGATATCTCAGCAGTATGACTGCCTAAACAGGACACGAACAATGCAGTATAAATAGACAGGTTATCATGGAAGGAAAAAAAATCTCATGGTGTCCCACCCCCAGAACGAACTATAGGCAATGTCGAGAGTCAGAATTTGCATCAACCAGGGATAAGCCCTTTAATTAGTTATCCAATACTCAGTGGTCAGCCCTGAAATCATAGTCACACAAGCAACAGTAAATGGATTTAATAGATTTTGTGTGTGTGTGTGACAGAGAGAGAGAGAGAGAGAGAGAGAGAGAGAGAGAGAGAGAGAGAGAGAGAGAGAGAGAATTAAAGAAAAACAGAGCACTTGGGAGGCAGAGGCAGGTGGATTTCTGAGTTCAAGGTCAGCCTGGTCTACAGAGTGAGTTCCAGGACAGCCAGGACTACTCATAGAAACCCTGTCTCGAAAAACCAAACAAAAAAAAAAAAGGAAAAGAAAAAAGAAAAACAGATCATGTCTTTTAAGGGGAAGAAGGAATGTGTTTCATGGACCTGTTTGGGGGAGTAAAGGGAAAATAGTGTTATTATATTTTAATTCTAAAACAATAATATAATTTTAAATTAAAAAAAATTTACTCTACTCTTATCTCAGGAGAAGTTTTGAGTCTAAAGAAGAGGGAGGGGACAGTTTGACATGAACAAAGCTCCAATAAATACCCATGAGTTTGTAACAGTGTGGTCGACTCAGGAGCTAACAGGACAGGGGAAGCCTTCACATTCTGTATTCCTACTCCCTACGTCATAGATGGAACTTTCTTGCTATGTCTTCACATGATAGAATGAATAATTGAGTCCCCTAGTGCAAAACGTATGCTAAAATTTCATATGAGCTCTGTCTTTGTGGTCTTCAAAAGTACTATTTGACATCACACTGGGGGTTTTTATTGTAATGTAGAAAATTAGAGAAGACAAACATTCAAACTACAAATTTGTGATGTATTCCACTCACCGCCCTCTGAGAAATGTTTGCCTCTATCAATACATACGTTGCTTTGGTGCTGATCTATAATGGTGCATGTCCATCAGTCTCTTTTGAACTTGGGACATGTATTTAGGTGAATACCTACCCCTGTGCTTTCTTCTCTTCAAGTAGGAGGGACAGTGAGAACTATACCTGGATGACTGATAAATACTTCTTTCTGTTTTTCTTTCTTTTTTTTTTTTTTTTTAAGGCAGACATGGTAGTTTGCTACCTTTGTCACAGCAACATACACTTACTAATGACAGAAGCACCTGGCATTCACCTCTCTGGAGTTTCACTCTCTTTTGTTTCGGTTTTGTATGTTAGAAACAGTGTCTCCTACATGGCTCAGGCTCTTACAGAACTCTTATTCTCAAGCAATCTTCCTGCTCCATCCCTGTAAGTATTTGGAATTACTGATACAGACCTCCATGTCTCTCTGGCCGATTAATGGTCATCTTTAAGGTTTCAAGTCTACATATGTTTCTATTGCCATTGTCTTCAACTTGTCATGTGTCTCCGAGTCTAAGTTTCAGCTTGTAAATACAACACTCATGTGGGAGTGGGGAGTCACATGAATGCCCCCATTTAGTGCATTATCTCTTTTAAAACTCTATCCTCCAATAGTTTTATTTGCGTACAAAAGATTAAGTCTTCATATATGAACTATGAGGCAGGAGGAAAAAAGTCAAACCATAACATAACTGCCCAAAAATAAGAATCAACTGTCTTTTGGAATTATGCACAAGATGTACAGCTAAGTCCTACAGCAGGAAGTGATAAGCCAACCTCAGCAAACCACACAGGAGGCCATGCTGATACACTTATTGATTGGAAGGATTTGCCATCTGACACACCTGAGATTGACAGGCTCCCTGACTCTATGTTTCACAGACTACATCAACTTTAGCAAATCAAAGTACACAGCACTAGTTACAATTAAATTTAAGGCAGACTGGTTTTGTTTCTTATTTTACTATGAGTATGTCCCACTCATGGATATGAGGGATGTACTTCTACTTTAACAGATTACCATTAACACAAAATCCAAATTTGTCACAGATCTGTTCTTTATCTGTACATCTTGTACCAGCACATGCCCCTCTGCTTAGATTTCTGACTTGTCCCCTGAATGCCCTTTATATAGATATTTATACCTAGCTCCTGCTCTGTAGATGAGTCTGTCTCAGCTTGTGTCTGCCAGAACCTGTTTTAAACCATGTGTTCATTGCTTTAAGTGTTTGTTTCACTAAGGCTTCTGAATGTGGGTATGTTGTGTGAGGACCCTCCCACACTACTTGCTAGAAATTTTCATGGCACCTACTCATGAAAAACAAAACAAAACATAACAAAACAAAATCCTATTATATTACTGTCAATACTTTTCTTCTCATTTTCTTTCAAGTTTTAACGTTCTTATTGCTATCCAGCCTTTAATGGATGTTTCTATTTTCTTTTGCCCTGCATCTTTCAATATCCTCTCCAGTGTCTAACTTGATCTTTTTTATAACAGGAGCATAAAACTTGAATCAGCACACAAAAATGAAGCAAAAAGTAGGAGGACAACCAAAAACCTTTTTTTTGCAAAATTAGATTAATAATGACATTATAACCTTCATGGGACATTGTTGGGTTTTCAAATTGTCCCTTAGAGTATAGGTCAAATAAAAATATTGCAGATTGGCTTAGAAATGGATATGTTCATCACAGCACTTAGGACCTGGATAACTTTTAAGAGGCTAAAATCAGTTTCTAAACAGTTCCCTCAAGACACTCAATTTAAATCTCCTGCCACCTGGTTCAGAGACAAACCACATAGCTGAGTACACATGTCCAGGCATTGCTTGGATGAGATCAAATGTTTCCTGCTGGAGCTGGGGACTTGGAGGGCTCTCAGTGACCCCTAGAGCCGGTGTAAGAGTGGACCAGCAGCCAGATGGCTTCATGTTTCTACATTCCTTCAGCTTGTTTGCTTATTGAGGCAGATATCCTAGTGCATCCCAAATCCTCAAAAATGTCGATCATCTTCTTCAGGACAATCCTTTTTACTTTTGCACAACAGGAGATATGAAAATTGAGTCTTCTAGGAATGAGAGAGAGAGCGGAAGGGAGGGAGGGAGTGAGAAGTGAGAAAGAGAGAGAGAGAGAGACTGACTAAAGTATCTGTCTGTGTGGGTGTCTGTGTGTGGCTATCAACAATATCAGGGGAGGTAAAGGACTCCGTATACAGTGTGCTTCTTTTTCAACATTCAGTAGTTCCACCTAAGGATACACATACTTACAGCTGAGGATGGAGACAGGTCAGGGATCACGGTTCTGTGGCCACACAAACAGATCATCCTGTTTCCTGACAAACCCTTTCTACTGCAGCTGCCTTCTCAGAGGAAGGAAACTCATGAGTTCCTTGTTCTCTCTTTGATTTGATTCAACACCATGTAAACAAACAATTTGAATGAGAAAGAAAACATCCCAGGCAAAGGACTCCATCGCAGTTGAAGCTATCTTCCCTGTGTAAGCAATTGGCTCACTCCATATGGAGGTCTGATACTGAGGGTAAGGCCTGAACAAATGAGTGAGAAACAGCTATTAAATTAACACCAACAATGAGGTGGACTTTGAGATTTCTACATGTGACCCCTTCTATCCACATAGCACTCTTAGTTTTTTTTTTTTTTAAACAATTTTAAAGAAGACAAAGTGTGTCTGAAAGCATTTAATAAAGGATTTAAACTCATGTCCTTCTGATTCAATCATTTAACAACTTATGAGTATTTATTTGTAATCAACTATAAAAATGATGATTAAATACTGAAAATGAATGATCTTATTTGACTTATTTATGTGGTTTTTATCTATGAATCTGAGAAACAATGGGATTGAAGGATTATCTAGTTTTACTAGTCTTAGAAATGATGGAATCTTGAAATTTTCTCTCATGGCACAGCTGGATAAGGACCACACATTTTTAAGTTTTCAGAAAAGATTATAAAGATGAGATGCCAGTTAAAAATTACACTGAACCCCCCACTTGAGAGTACATTGTGTGAAAGAAAGAAACAAACAAATAAACAAAGCTTGATAAGCTGACAAGATGGGTCCTGATTGAAGGTGCTGAAACAAAGCTTGACAACCTGAGTTTAATCCACAGATCCAAAATGGTTTACGAAAAATGCTGATTGCCTGAAATTGTCATCTGATCTCCACATGCATGCTGTGCAAAAGGTATACACCATGCACAGAAACACACACAGTAATAAAAATAATAATAATAATATAGAATGTAAACAAATTGAAATTTGAAATACTGAAATCACAAACAACTCGAGTACTATTCAGCATGTCCTTGACCCCCACCCACCCCACCACCACTGCTGCCAAAGTTGAAGACAAAAACCAAAGGTCAAAGAAAAACATCATTGAGTTATTAAGTATTCACTAAGATAAATGGAATGATTGGAGCCTAAAACAGTGATGACAAATTTGACAAGATTACAGTTATGTGCCTTGCTTTCTGAATACTTCACATCAAACTTCTCAAGGTGAAAATACAGCTGACAAGTAAATAACATTCTAGGCATCAAGGTTACTCTGTGTGAATTTTTATCTGAACTTCCCCAAATACTAGATATCGACCAAAAGAAGCTCACTCATTTCTCCAGACTTCAGAAATAGCAGTAGTTATAGCTACTTTACTTGGTGGTAAGATGGCTGGATGGACGGATCCATCTAGTGTGTATAAACTATAGTGGTCTTTGTGTGAATAAATATGGGGATAAATAAAACAAAATTAGAAAATAAAAGTAAACTTAAGAAATTTATTGCCTGGCAGTGGTGGCGCATGACTTTAATCTCAGCACTTCGGAGGACAGAGGCAGGTGGATTTCTGAGTTCAAGGCCAGCCTGGTCTACAAAGTGAGTTCCAGGACAGCCAAGGCTATACAGAGAAACCCTGTCTCAAAACCCCCCCCAAAAAAAAGAAAAAGAAAAGAAAAAGAAAGAAAGAAAGAAATTATTTATTATGTCTTAAACGCTCTGGTTTGATTTTAAATATAATACCTAAAGGAATAGACTTGGCTGGTCACCCATCCCATGACACTATTGGATGTGCTGGAATCTTTAGGAGAAAAATACTAGGGAAAGAACATATCCTTGAGGGGATCCTGGGGACCAGGCTCATTCTCCATTGCCTTCTGTTTATAGGCTCTTAGAAGCTAAGCAGCTTTGCTGAGATGTGTGCTCCTCACCTTGAGATTCTACTTCTCAAGCAGCTCAAAACAAAGCAGCCCCTGGCCCCCATAGGGAAGCATTTGTAACCAAGTGTCAGAATAAGCCTTGTCTTCCCTTAAAGTCATTTATATCAGACATCCTTTACATTAAGCTTACCAATTCATACCATTATATTAATGTGATAATATTAATCAATCACCAAAAAACAAATACAGAAAGCCAGATGTTTTCCTATGTAGTTGGAAACACAGAGATAGAGTCAGTGAGGCCTGCTGGTCAGCAAGCCTAGCCTACTTGACAGGCTCAGGTCAATGAGAGACCAAATACAAAGGGTGCATGAATCATGAGAAATGACATCCAAGCTTGTTCTCTGACTCCAGGCACAGAAGCACATACATACAATACTAATGAAATTAATTAAGACCTTCATAGTTGTTCATGCACAATGCCTGATGTCAGGATTATAGCATCATGATGCTTATATTGTCTCCCATAAATGATTTAAACTTTAAATTGCCTCAGTATACCATGCAAATATTCAGAATTTGACCTAAAAAAACTCAGAAAAATAAAAAAAAAATATCTAACTCTAGAGAAAACAGCCATAATTTTCAAATCACCATGAAGCAATAATACAAGGACGTATTGAACTATTAATGGGAAAGAATTGAACCAAGAATTAGTGGGGAAAACTTCAGTTAATAAACAGCTTCTCTTATAACTTAGCTAAAGTTATGTTGCTCTCTGATCAGGCCTTAGTTTACTTAGACATTTAAAACAGCAGCTGGTTTCCTCCCTCCTTCAAATGGAAGTTATTACCACTTTGCCTTGGTATTATCAAACAAGGGTAAGTAACTATTATTATCATAAATAATTTGAAACGTTTTCCTTTCCTTTCCGTCATTACAACCAATTACCTCATTGTATAAATTCCCATGAATTATAACTATGAAATATGTGTATAAGAATGGCTTTAAAGACACCAATATGCCATCCCATACATTCACAAAATAATCAGATGTTCTCAGGCCATATGGTGAAAGGTCCCAGGTACCCCACCTCTTTTCCCCAGTTGCTCTTTGCCTTCCATTCCTACCCCACATTTTGGAGTATTTATTTACCTTAACATTTAGATGAGGCCCTGCCGCCCTTGAAGGGAATGTGGAGACATTCAGTTCTGAAGAAGGGCTCAAGAGAAAACCCTATTTCATGCCCATTGGCATTTGGAAGGCTGTCCAACTATCTTTTGGGAAGTTTCTCACATAGTATAAACAGAGAGTTAGAGGGTGGCCGTGCATTTCACTTCCCTGCTGACTTGGGTGTGTTGTTGAGGTTCTCAGCACCTTCCAGCTCGCCATCTGCAAAACAGATCATCAGAATGTAACAGACCATTTATTCTGATGACCTTGTTTTACTGATGTAGAAATGGGGGTCCTGAAAGTAAAGTCATGTTCCCAAGGTCACAGAAATGAGTTAGAATTCCCAATCGGAGACCTCACACTCAGCCACATCTTTGCCTCTCTAAGTCAAGCATGAGCTTGTGACAGGAAAGAATCTGGAAACTGTGGGAACTGTGCATGTCTCAGGTATGCTGCAAGGCTTCAGTCGAATGCTGAAGTCCATTTGTTGGAGTGTAAGTAGATAGGCCACAGCTTTGTTCAGACCTTAGCTAAATCCTCAAGTTTTATTCTATAGTCTTGCTTCTTTTCCTGCTTCCATTTCCTCCTTAGGAAGTAAAGATAATACTACCTTCTTAAAGCAAAACATGGCAAATGCCAAGGAAGAGAAGACAGGGCTGAGCACAAAGTGGGGGCCCCTCCCAAATCATTTTCATTCATATAAGCTCCCTGAGGCTGTATCCCCAATATTTCAACAGTTGTTGCCAAATGAATATTTTTTCAGTCAAAGTGTAGAAAAAATGGCATTAATGATGCTTTGCCAAAAAGAAGGAACAAGAAAAATATTAAAAAGGAATCTCATAACTGACTGAGACTTCTAGGTCAAGGGTAGATAGCCACATGGGCACATTCTCATCCATCCACTTTCTGAACCCCCAAAGAAAAGCATTGCAGAGAAACGTTAATGGTTTTTAAAGGCATAAGGATGTAAGAGGAGAGAGTAGGGCAACAATCAGAAACTGGAAAGCAGATGCCCAAGCTGTGATAACTAACTTAGCAGACTCACACAAATGACTCCTGATACAGGCAGTGAGGACAGCTGAGAAGCAGCTTAATTGACTCCACGAAATCCCCAAAGGCTAGGCAACTGGCCATCGCCTGTAACTCTTGGTGTTGGTGACAGAGAGGAAGCATTCCTCTCACTCACAGGAATATGGGAGTGTTGGCCTGGAAAAGGCAAATGGAGAGTCTCTGCATAAATGCTAGTGGTACGATTAGGCTTAACTATGGGTGCTGCAGCAAAGCATGGGAGACAAGCAGAAGTCTGCACACTCCCTGCTGAGATGCTAGACCTTTGTCTAGCCTTTGTCCCTTGTGCTCTGGTTGGCAGGCATATGCAACAGATTAGAAAGAATCATCTAAAGATCAGAAGGTAAATACTCAATTCCAAGAAGAAATCCTAAAAGGTATTGATTTTAGGGTTCATCAAAGAGATACTCAGGGGATAGCCTTACAGAGTAAACTTGATAATTTACTGTTGAATACACACTATTAGTCTCCTAAAGAAGCATGTCAATGAAATGACTCCTGATGACATACCTATAAATCAGTATAGTGTTCAACCTTTGTGAGGGAAATGTGTTGTAGAAGGTGATTATTAACACAGAGAACCACAACTTTACAATGTGCAGAGAGTGAGAGGCTTTGGGACACTCAGCCTAAAAGATGCCTTTATCAAAGTCATTCACTCAAGACCTATGTGGAAGAGGAGGCAGAAAGATTGTATAAGATAGAGGTGGTAGATAACACCAAGGGAACAGCATCATTCAGACATAACAAGACATATATATTATATGCATGGGCAGGCTCCTTGTCCAGTAGTAGCAAACCTCAAGTTTTTATGAGATTTTTGTTTTGTACTGTTTGGGTGTTTTTTTTTTTAAACCATTTGTTTGCTTGTTTTATCGTCATGTTTTATTCTTTTTTGAGATAGAGAAGGGTTATGAATTTTGGATGGGTAAAGAGGCACGGGAGAATCTGAGAGGAGTCAGGACAGAGGAAAGAATATGATTAAAATATACAGTATGAAAAAATAAGAACTAAATGAAAATAAAGGAAAACCCACAGGGCACACCTTAAGTATCTCATCAAATGCCAATGCACAGATATAGAATCTGTAACCACACAGTGTCCCTGCTAGAAGGTGCATGGAGAAAGAAGGCAAAGGAAAGAAGAGAGAATGAAACCAGAGGAGAAAGGGAAGAAGAAACAAACTTAAGAGACTGAGGCTTGACCACGCTGTCATTAGTAATGGTATTTCTGTAGGTTGTGCAGAGCAGCAAGGCCACTGCTTAGAAAGAACACAGGAGACACCGTGCTGGGCTGCAGGCGAGAGGCACAAAAAAGGGTTGTTCTAAGGACTTGAACATACATTTGTAGCAATTGTCTAATTGTAGGTATTTTGGGGATTTTTGTGTCATTGGTGAAAATCACAGGCTTGATTTATGCATAAATGTACTGAGAATACATCATCAAAACAAGATAAACCATTGACTTCATAGGTAAGATCTTCCAGGAAAGTTAACCTAAGAGTGCATTTGCATAGGCTATTCCACCTAAACAAAATGTTGACCATGTATAGGAAGATGATTGAGCTATACAAAAGGAGAAAGGCCCCATCTATATGTGGAAGGCAACGCAAGATATCTGAAACAGAAGAGTGGAGAAAACAACTGAGTCACATGGAAACATGGAGGCAAACACTAAAAAAATAGTGAAGGTATCAGTTATTCTCACTCTAAAATTAAAGCGAGCTAGCCTTTAGATTTTGCCACATTTTGGTACAACCACTTAGTCCTTGGCAATTAAGTGAATCTTGCTTGTTTTTATAAAAGTAAAACTTAAAAATAAAAACAAAGGGACAACCCAAACACCCTAATGTGTTGTGGCTGGAACATTTGCTCAGTTGGGAGAGTCTTGCCTGGTGTGCACAAACCTTGAGTCTGATCCCCAACATCTCATAAGGAAGGCATGGTGTCTTGTCCCAGGCCTGTAACCTCAGCCTGGGGTGAACACACAGCGTAACACGATGAGTTGGGAGCTTTGCTGAGCAACATGAGACCCTGTCTCAAACATCAAACAAGACTTTTGCTATCTACAAGCTGTCATACTACCTGTCAAGTTTTAATCTCCTTATTTTTCTCCTTTAACAATGGACCAACTACATCATTGCATTTGAAACATTATTTCTGAGTTCTTTCTAATATATATTTAATTTAAGTCATCAAAATTGAAGTTAGTAAATGATGTAGAGCAGTTCTGGGTGTATGTTTGCTTCCACACATGTAAATTATTTTAATAGAATTACCCATGAAAAACAAGTTATTCAAGTCACCACTAGAGGGAAATGTTGGTCTTCCTACTGTCATAGGAGAGCTGGAAAAATAACTATTCAGAAGGTTAAAGTCTATTGTCATTTCTGACAAACTGGTCATACATTGATATTGGTTACATAATATGTGTTTTGCCACTTGCCACGGATATTCCTTAAGTTTTATCAGAGTGGTAGAGAAGCCTGCTGTGGTTTCCTTCTGTTCCTAGTGCCTCAGAAGACTGCTCCCTAGATGTTAGATGACTAAAGCTATTC
This sequence comes from Mastomys natalensis, assembly GCA_021653895.1. Taxonomy (NCBI): domain Eukaryota; kingdom Metazoa; phylum Chordata; class Mammalia; order Rodentia; family Muridae; genus Mastomys; species Mastomys natalensis. Next base: position 79,402 of record JAJTUV010002433.1, read on the forward strand.
TATTGTACCTAAAATCCAAATTGGGTATTGAGGAAGATACCCATATCTTAGTCATGTAGCTTAAAAAATATCACAAAAGCTGCCACTGTCCACTTGGTCTCTCTCAGTAATGTAGCTTGATTCAGCCAAATGCCTAATTCTACCTTGCTTGTGTCCCACATTTTATAACAGTTTCAGTCCATAAAACTCAGTCCTTTCTGTGACTACCTGGGCAGGCTCCTTAGCCCACTGCACTGTATTGTGTGAGCTGACGTGCTGTCTTACAGAACACCTGGACTTTGTATCCTTTATGGCTCTAGGTTCAGCCAAGGCCTCATCTTTCCTGATATGGAACTGTGAGCTGCTTTAGCTCTTCAGTTCTCAAATACTAGGCCAGAGTGAGGTGGGGCTCCTGCTCAGAGATAATAACCATGTTCAAAGAGAGGGGTACGTTTCCACCACAATACTGAGTATCTGTTCCTAGGAGAAGATCAAGGTCCGTGAAGATCCAGAAGATTTTCATTCTTCCTGTCAGAAAGTCCAGATCTAAATGCTCCGTGGATCCATGCCCTGCCCCTCTAATCCATCTTCCTCATATTTTATTTTAATATTGGGTTAGCTTTGGGTAATTCATGAAATTTAATGTCCTAAAGCTGCAGTTAAGATACAGACTAGACCCAATCAGAACTCAGAGGAAGGCCATCTATATCAGAAAATAGGTCTTCACGGTCCCACATTTTTTGTCTAACTTACCCTGGCTGTCATTGATTTATTCATTGTCACTGGAGGTTTGTTCTTTGAGATGGTTCTACAAACATAGTCACGGAGTGTATAAACTTTGAGGGTTGTCTTGTTTCACTCAGCCTGTGTTGATATTCATCCAAGTTGTTGGATGTGTCTTCAACTCATTCTTTTTTATTGCTGAAAAATATTCCATTGTATGGATGTACCGTAGTTTGTTTATCCATTCACCCTCTGAAAGATATTTGAGCTGTATTGTTTTAGACAATTATAAATAGAGCTGCTATAAAACCTTCTAGTGTAAGCGTGTGTGTGTGGTGTGTGTGTGTGTGTACAAAAGTTTGCCAGACTCTAGAATAAATAAATTGGTTTCCCAGTTCATCTGAGAACTGTGTGTTATCAAATTTGCTGTCATATTTCCCCAGTAGCTATATCTTTCTCCATATCTATGAACAACACATACAATTTTCAATTGTTCTGGATACTTAGCACAGTTAATGCTTATCCTGTTATAGTGTTAAAACTCAATTTTCTCTAGTCTTTAAAATATAAGAATCTGGATTTTCCTCATATGAAGAAATGTTTTCTTAATTTGTTTTCAAAAATTATGTACAGGTAAAGAATGTATGATGATCATATTCTTCATTATCCTATCATCTCCCATTCTTTCTGGCTTCTGTCATTTTACCAAGTATTTACAGTCCTACCCTATGACTTTTTGTATGTAAGCCTTGTGCTAACAGCCATAGCTGCAGTGTGTTTATGATTATGACAGCCATGATGTATCCAGAAAACAGTGATTCTGTGTACTTTTTGCTCTCCTTCCCCTGACTCTTACAATCTTTCCACACTTTCTTCTGTGTCGTCCCATGGGTCTTGGAGGAGGCAGTATACATATATCTAAAGCATAGAATTCAAAATTACTTTTCTCTTCACCTTATCAGTTGTTAGACTTTTCATAAACTACTCCCCTCTGCCAAAAGAAGTTTCTCTAAGAAGGCTGACAGTAGCACTAATCTATAGGTATGAATATAAATGTTTAATATGGGATTTAGTTACATGTATACTTAGTAAATCTTCAGTAGGTAGTTACTCCTTGTGGCTAGTGATCTCCCTAGCTATAGGCTTATGATCAAGCTTACAGTACCAAGCACGTCTTCTCTTTGATGGAGAAGGCCTCAATTCCAACTGAGAAGTGATCGTTGCAAATGTTTGTGACACTCTAGAATAAATACATTTACTCATAGTGTGAGAAAGTACTATATATGCCTATGTGGGAAAAGAGCAAACAACAGTTTTCCAAAGTTGTGAATCCTATGTGCTACAGTTCTGGCCTGTCAGTGAAGATATATCTAATAGTGCAATAATAACATGAATATCTGAACTTAACCAACCACTTTCTGACATAAAGTATTCATTTATGTGTTCCTTTACCTTCCTGTATTCTTTTTGGTAAAAGGACTGTAACACTATCAGTTATCTATTTCAACTCATTAAACTGGAGTTACAGTTCCTTGTTAGCTACCATGGAGGTGTTGGAAATCCAAACTAGATCCTTAGAAGCACTGCCATTTCTCTTAACTGCTGAACTAGCTCTCCAATCCACGGGATAAATGTTGATAGTAGTTTCTAAGTAATTTCATACAAATTATTCAATTTATAGGTTCAGAGTTGTTCATAGCATTTGTTACAATTGTCTTAATATTTTAACCTTGGAAAGACTCTCTCATCTGTCCCCAATATTAAATTTTTATCTCATTTTGGTTTTTTTCCTCCTTGCTTAACCTTGAAAGAGGAATAAAATTTAATTGAGCATATAAAATATAAAAAGGAGTTTTTCTGCTTGATTTCATCTATAATATCGTTTAGAATTTCACTGATTTCTGTCTTTATTTCTATTATTTCACCTTTATAATTTATTTATATATATTTTGTCTCTGTGATTTATTAGGCAAAACCATTATTTATGCAGAAAACTTCTCTAATATAAATGGTATTAATTATTCATTACAAACTGATTTGACTGTTTCTCAAATTATTTTTACTTACTTTCAATTTATTCTGATTAATATAATTCCTTAGGATTTCCTCTTTATCCAAGCATATGACATCATCATCTGATAGAGACATCTATATTGCTAGGTTCATTGAGAATTACTTATTGAGCCAAGATATGGAATTAATGGAGTAGTGATGAACCAAGAAATCATGTTATTCATATTCACATTTAAAGGAGAAAACTATTCTGTACCATCCAAGATTTGAAATTATACTATAAACTATAGTAACATTAAAAGCATGGTAATATCAAGAAAACAGACACATGATGAACAGAACAGAATTGAGAACACACATATAAGCTTACTCTCCAACAGCCAGCTGATATTTGAAAAAGAGGCCTACAATACACATTGGAGGACAGACAATGTCTTCAACAAATAGTTCTGGTTAAAGTGGACTGGTACACGTAGAAGAATGAAACCAGATTCTTATTTCTCTCCCCACACAAAATGTAACCCCAACTGGTTTACTAATCTCAACCTAATCCCCAATAAACTGAATCTGATAGAGGATAAAGTAAAGAATACATTTGAATTTATAGGCACAAGAAAAAAACTTTCTGAATATGATACCAACAGTGAAGGCATTAAGACCAAAATTAATAAACAGGACCTCATGAAACTAAAAATTTTTCTGTTCAGCAAAAGTCAAGAGAAGAAGCAACCTACAAAATGAGAAAACATCTTTAACTACTATATCAGACAAAGAATTAGTAGCTATAATATAAAAAATACTAAATATCAAGGAAACAACAACACATTAAAATATAGAGGCATGAAATTCTACAGAGTTCCAAAATATATGAAACACTATGGCAGAGAAACAAGTTTTTACAGTACAACAACTATAGCTATCACAGAAATCTAAAAGTAAAAGTACTTCGAGATTTCATCTTAACTCAGTCTGAATGGTTAGATCCATAACACAAAAGATGAAAAATGCTGGCTTGGATGTGGAGCGAGGGGGACACTTAGTCACTGCTAGTGGAATGCTGCTTGGATGTGGAGCGAGGGGGACACTTAGTCACTAGTGGGAATACAAATCAGTGTAGCCACTATAGAAATCATTGTGAACGTTCTTCCAAAAGCTGTTAATAAATCTACCTCATGATTTAGTTGTACCACTACTGGGCATATACCCAAAGAATGCCATATCTTATTTTAGAGATACTTACTCATCCATGTTCATTGCTTTTTTATTCACAATAGCTGGAAAATGGAAACCACCTAGATTCCCATCGACTGATTAATGGATAATGAAATATGACACGTTTACACAATTGAGAATTACTCAGCTCTTACAAGCAAAATTGTGAATTTCTCTTGTAAATGAATGGAGCTGGAAGCAATCATTCTGAATGATGTCATCACATTTGTGGATGTTAGCTTTGAAATTTCAGATACTTGCATTTTATTTGGAATAACCATGGAGGCCAGGAAATTAATAATGTACCACAGCGGTGGGGGATTCAAAGGAGACTAGATAGAAGGTGGTGATAAAGAGTGTTAATTGTCAATAAAAATAGAGAAAGGGTTAAATGGGGGAGAAGCATGAGAGATGAAAACAAAGTAAGGAATATGGGGAGGGATTACTAAAATAAATACTTTCAAATGTTTCTCAAAAAAGTTACATGAAAAAACTATTACGACAGTAGACATCGAGGTTAGCAACAAGCCCACAAATAACTTGAAGCTGATTAAGGAAAACTGTAGCTTACAGGGAGGAGATGTTGAATACTAGAGAAAAGAACAACTTTGAAAATAAAGTCATCAAGAGACTGAGAAAGGGAGACAATGAAATGAAAGAGAGACATTAACAGAAAGATAGAGAGAGGGAGGAGGGAGAGACAAAGAAAGAGAGAAGGGGAGCCAAGGAGACATACATAGAAAGAGGTGGGTTTCCATTGATAAATACCTGGTCTGTGCAGACCAACTCTTGGTCTGAGATTCCTTAGGGACCTTGAATTCTATTATGAAGTGCTTGACTGACTCTGGGATTATGTTGCACTTTTCTCACCATCACTTTGTGAGCTCAGGCTTTGAGGACTGCTCCAAACAACCATCAGTGACACTTCTTTTCTAACATAACCTAAATTTTGTCCAGGTTTTCTTCTACCTTCTCCAGGAGCCATGCTTTTCAGAGGAGATAATAGAATCTCAGCAAAGAAAATAAGTTCTACTTGGTTTTAGTCAAGGATTGTAAATCCTCTCCTTTTCAGGAACTAGATTATGAAGAAAAAGGCGTGTTTACTTCCCATTTTAATGTTCAAGACAAGCAACAGTAGGACGTGAATGAAATAGGTTTCTTTTTAAAGTAATAGATGAATTGTTATGTTTGTTGTTTGTTTGTTATCATGGTCGTTTTGTTTCTAATAGTTGGTGCTTAGCAATGTGGAATCCAAAGCTGAAGGAATGCAACCAAAATCACAGACTAGAAAGAGGAGGAAAGCTATCCTTGCTAGTGATGGTTTAGGTTCATATCACTTAAGTCAGATGAGTATCAATTCCCCATTGCTTATAACATTTAAAAAAGAAATGACCCACAACAAGATAAAACCAATTATCTTTTGTATACTTGCTTACAAAGTATTATATAAATAACACTAAAGAGATAGAATGTAGTTCTTATAAACTGGCCCCCAACACTAACAAAGACTACTATCCAAATCTCTCACTTCGGTGAGTGCATCCGCCAAATATTCACATGTTGAAAACTGGATCCGGATAGAGGGGGAAAGAGAGGAGGTAGGGGGAAGACCTGGGAGGATAGGAGGAAGGGGAAACTGCAGTAAGGATGTAAAAAAATTAAGTTTGTCAATCTTGTTTATCATTTCAAAACACTAGGGAGGATCAGAGAAGAGCTGGAAGAGAAGACAGAATATGATCAGCCTTTACTGTATGTCAAGTGACATAGAGATTAAACAGATTATATTTAGGAATATGTACATTATATTATATAATATATTATACATATTATATGTGTGTGTGTGTGTGTGTGTGTGTGTGTGTGTGTATATATATATATAGCAATACATACATACATATATAATTAGCAATTAGTGGGGAAATGTGGCCATGAACCTAAAGAAGAGCAGGGAAGAGTATATGGGAGGGTTTGGAAAGAGGAAAAAGAAGGAAAAATGTACTTATATTATAATCTCAAAAATAATATTAGTAAAAATATATATTGTATAAGAAGTCAAAGGGCCAAGGAAATAATTGAATAAAATAAAGATCTAGGTTTGTAAAAGAAAAAAAAAAAAAATGAAAAAACTGGATCCCCAGTGAAGCAATTTTGAGAAGTGAGGAAATCATTAAAGATCTGTAGATTGCTTTTGGTAAGATGGACATTGTTTTTTAACATTGAAAAGTAATTTTTTATTGGATATTTTGTTGATTTACATTTCAGATTTATCTCCTTTTCCCATTCCCCCTCCCATAAACCCCCTATCCCATCCCATTCCTCCACCTTCTTTTTGCTTTTATACTATTTTAATTACATGCAAGTATTAAGGTCAGTTCTAGGTTGAGGAACTAGCAATACAATAGATGCAAATAGTCAAGGAATAAGCAAGACAATAAACACAAATAGTCAAAGAACAAGCAAGGCAATAAACAAAGTCTGTGAGGTATCCCAAACCCAGAAAGATATGCATTGCATGTATTCACTTATAATTGGAGATTAACCATAAAGTACAGGATAATCATGCTACAATCCACAGACCAAAGAAGCTAACTAATAAGGAAGGCCCAAGGGAGGATGTGTGAGTCTCATTCAGAAGGGGTAACAAAATAGTCACCAGAGGTGGATGGAGAGGAGGAACTGGGTGTGAGGAGGGCAATGGGAACATGGTCAGGTGTGAGGAGATTGGGGTAACGAGGGCTAAGAGTAAGACTGGAAATTGGTGAAGGGCATCTCTGGAACTAAGCAAAGTTCTGGAACTGGGGAGGCTCCTGGTAGTCTATGGGGATCACCTTAGCTGAGACTCCTAGCAGCTGGGAATATGGAACCTGTAGTGGACACCTCCTATAGCCATGCAGTGAAGGGAGAGGTACGTCAACCCACCTATAAAACCTTGGACTCAAAATTTGCCCACCCTACAAAATGTGCAGGGATAAATATGGAGCAGAAATTGATGAAATGGCCAACCAATGACTGGCCCACCCACCCTGAGACCCAAGCCATGAGAGAGAGCCAACCCTGGCATATTAATGATACTCTCTCTACTATGCTTGCAAACAGGAGCCTATCATAACTGTATCCTGAGAGGTTTTATTTACTTTAATATAGTAGAACTTCATGCAAATCCATTTGCCTTATGAACAGGGCATGAAAGAGAGCATGACTAGGGCCGGTACACTATAAACCACTTCCAGTAGATGCTATTGATAATCTACAAATATCACAGCAGTTTCCAACTCTTAATTATTCCACAGAATAGGGACTAAGCCTTTGCCATGAAAATCCTTGGATAAACATAAGCTCCAATTGCAGTGGTGTTCAGCTGACCTCACTCACATTCACATTCACATGTTAACAGAGTTATTAGTACAACCTTTGCATCTCTACAACACTACCCTGAATAACCACAGCAAACCAGGATGCATCCCTGTTTCGGGCAAACAATGAAGTGTAAGATCCACTCAAAAGTTTTCCTAAACTGTAAGTCTACCTTGAGACATCTTTCTCCACAGACTTCCTCTTTAGCTAACTTTTATCTTTTGTTTTGTTTTTCTTAAAAATATCTTTTTTTTTTTCCCAGTCGTACTTCAGGGAACAATGATCTCTTTCACTTCAGACACACAGCTATCTCTCAGGCATCCACTTTCTTTTCGATATTTCTTCACACCTCGACTTGTGCTCCTTTCCTCCTCCTTTTCCTGTGGTTTTCATGACTTCCTTTATCATAGTTAGCACTGTCGCTAGTCTTTGCCCAATTTATTTTTAATTGGATATTTTCTTTATTTACATTTCAAATGTTTTCCCCTTCCCAGGTCTCCCCTTCAGAAACCTCCCATTCCATTCTCCTTCCCTCTCCCTCTATGAGGGTGATCACCCACTCACCCACCCACTCCTGTCTACCTCCCTGGCATTCTGCTACATTGGGGCATTGAACACCTCAGGCCCAAGGGCCTCTTTCCCCACTGATGTCCAACAAGGCCATCCTCTGCCACATATGCAGTCAGAGCCATGGGTCTCTCCATGTGTACTATTTGGTTGGTTGTCCAGTCCCCAGAGCTCTGGGGGATCTGGCCAGTTGACACTGTTGCTCGTCCCATAGGGTTGCAAACCCCCTCAGCTCCTTCAGTTCCTTCTCCAATTCCTCCATCGGGAACTCAGAGCTCATCCAAAAGTTGGCTGTGAGCATCAGCCTCTGTATTTGTCAGACTCTGGCAAAGCCTCTTAGAAGACAGCCAGATCAGGCTCCTGTCAGCAAGCACTTCCCACCATCCACAGTAGCGTCCTGTTTGGTGACTGTATATGGGATGGATCCCCAGGTGGGGCAGTCTTCCTTCAGTCTCTGCTTCACACTTTGTCTCCATATTTCCTCCTGTATTTTGTTTCCCCTTCTAAGAAGCATTGAAGCATCCACACTTTGGTCTTCTATGGTTTGTGAAATGTGTCTTGGGTATCTCATGATACTATGGCTGATTTTTAGTTCAATTCTAACACCAACATAAACAGCTGTGCACATATATACATTCACAAAGGAAACAGAACACAAAAGGACAAAACCAGATTCTGGTCACCAGCTCATTGATTTTTGTTTTTTATGGTGCAACTAGACTAATTAATAAAACTCTCAGGTTTTTTCTTGTCAACCAAACAAAGAAAAGAAGCATCAACAAATCATAGGGAAAAAAAGTGTGGCTTTTAGATTCTTATGTCTGTGCTCAACTCGACTTTTGAGCTGTGTGACATTGAGCTAGTCACCTAATCTCTCTGGGCCTTATTCTCAGCATGCATAAAATAGAGAAATAAGAGTACCTAACTCACAGTGTTTGAAAGTTTAAGTATTATTCGAAAAATGACACAACATTGTTTCCAGTCCATAGTAAACCTCGCTACTTATGACAATAGCAGCAATAGAACCAACCTGCATGTGCCAAAGTGAACATTAAATAAAGTAACACAATTAAAACTCTAGGCACCCCAGTCCAAAAGCATGAAGTGTATTACAAATGCCGTTTCCTTTGAGCCCTTAATCTGTTTGCAGAAGGAACGAATACCCCTCCCCAGATAGGGAGTCCCTCATTAGTGGGAATGTTAACCCATCTCCAGGATGTTGGGACAATGCTTTGAAGCCAAGTGGAGATAAGGAGTCCCTGAGTTTCTCCTTAAATATTCTATAATCCAGTACAAAATCTTTGATAAACCAATCAAATGGCGATTGTGAATGAGCGAAACTTGGAAGAAATTCCCATCTCATTTTGCAGATTAAATGCAGCCTTCAGCACCTTAACAGCATACAAAATATTACCAACACACACACACGCACACATATGCATGTACACAGAGGCATCATTCATAGGTCAGAACGTAAGTCTTTTCACCACAATGACCAAGTCTGTCAGTGAAAGAAATACTCTTGTTCAGCTCAATGCACTTGGGAAGCCCAAATAAACAATGGCGTAATACCCAGCATTTACCCAGTACCCTCTAGGGTAAAGCCTCTCACTTTATGCCTTTTTCTCGTCTATCATGGGCACATTCCTGGGAGACAGGCTGCCCTCGGAGAGGCAATAGTGCTGGGCTTTTCATTTCAGGCCTGTGGAGGGTTGCTATTTTAAAGTATCCCATTCTTCCAGGACCTCGCTGAGTGGCCTCCAGGACAGATTGAGAGTCATAGGGCATTTTGTCTCAGTGTTTCTCTATTGCCACCAGGAGGTTGGTCCTTGTAGGTTAAGGATACTGGGCTATAAGTGACAGGCTTGAAATTGTGTTTTAGCAAGCATACCTCCAAGAGCATTGTGCCTCAGGATCACATGGTAGAATCCTATTCCAGCTTGTGCCACCTAGTGGCTGTATAATCTGGGGCAAATTCTTTACTCTATTTGAACTAACTTTCTCCAAAAGACAAGCCCTCTAAGATGTAATTTTCCAGAACGTTCTGACAATATTGGATAAAACTTCTTGGTACTGATGGAAACCAAGTTCAAAATATCTACAATAATTATGAGTTTCCAAGGTTTTTGTTCCTATACATCCTTCTCATAGATCCAATTTTGTCCTTCATAAAATACACATATTTGAAGGCTTACATTCAATAACACAGCATGCTACTGTACTCAAGGATGGGTATGTTAAATGGATGATGAGGTTAAAATGAAATCGCTGGGTGGGTCTTAATTCAGTAGAATAGAAGGTCTTATGAAGAAATTATTAAGATACAGAGAAGGAGGGTTATCACATGAGAAGGCAGATAACACCAACGTATCTAACATAGGGTGAAGTCTCCAGGTCCTAACACTCTTCTTGCTCTCCATCTACCACTTGACCACTCTGTGTTCTCTGGTCTTCTTCAGTCCATTGGATACCCTGCTTTTCTCAAAATTGTGATCTCAGAGCAGAAAAAGAATAAAGCCTCATCCAGAGAGATGCCCCTATACAAATGTTTAAGGAAGTGAGGCCTTTAATTCTTTATCACCTCAGTGGCAAATGATGACAAGAGATGAGGACCTTCCACTGGCAACAGGTAGAATCCATAGCAAGAAATGAGTCCTGGGCATTCCTTTTGTAGTACTAGCTTTGCTTTCTTATTTGATCAACCAGTGAGCTGTAATTTTTTCAGAATCTTTTTTTCTTTGCTAATCTTTTAGCCATTGAGAACTAATTGTGCATAAAGATCTCTCAAGACACCCTTTATTTCCTGGTTGGCACTAGAAACATTTACACATTCATGCCTATTGAGACTCTGTTGAAAACACTGTGTTGATCATTTTTGTTCATGCTATCTTGGTTTTTAAGCATAGCTGCACATACATCTGTAGAAAACTCCTAGAAGGAAGTTATGCAGAAGGTCAGAGGGATTTTTCACATGCCTCTGATCATCAGTCTTTTCTGGTGAAAGAAGCAGAGGCACATGGTTGCACCCTTATAAAATGGGAGTATTCGGAAGCAAAACACCAGTTCTCTCAATTTTTTTCTCTGGAAAAATTTGTGTGGCTGAGACATCCTATACCACATTAGACTCAACCGTGAAGGATAAAACTTAAGACGTGATAGATTTTAGTTTGCCTCATCCTTCCACACAGCTCTGGTCTGTAGCCTGGGTAACTGTCTCACCTGGGCCTGTAGGACTGTGAGAAAGAACCGGTTATGAGACATTTCCCAGTAGGGTTGGGTGGCCTTCCATGTAAGGGTTTCTACACAGCACGACTGTGGTTTTTGCTAGCTCTGAAGATTGCCAGAATGCTGGCAGGGATTAAAAACAGGAAATCCAATGATCCACATAAATGGTATTTTCCCAATGGTAATATCCAGCACATTTGAAGGACACAAACCCCAGAATTGTACATGGAAATGCTCCTGGTCTTCCCTTCAGGTCAATAACTTCACTATGTGAGCCCTATGTCACTTGATTATACCCACTCAGTCTGGGTCATGCCAACTTAAGCAAGTTGGGTAAAGTGTCCCCTGCTGTCCCAAAGTAGTATGGTTATTCCTTAACTAATCAGACCCCTCCAAAAAGGTAGATTTATTTAAAGATTTTGAGATGTCTCAGCCTCAGAAGATTTTCTCCCTTCTACAAAGTGAGGGTTCAGCAGATATTGTACAGAGGTACAGAGGTATCAGCAACTGGTGCTGGTGGAGATATCATGTAGTCTGCCTGTTGAAAACTTTTGATCTGGTATGGAACTCAGTCTAAATCCTCTGACTCTACAATAGCACTATAAGATATGTGTATATTTCCAAAGGCCAATTTGTAAAACAACTACCCTAGTAGGTTTATATTATTTATGTGATACCATCTTTAGTCACAAGGGAACAGAAAATCACAACTGAAGAATTGTCTCAATCAGATTGGCTGGTGCCCATGTCTGTGAACCCCTCAGTGTCTTGATTGATGAATGATTTATGAGGGTCCACCCCACTGTGGGTGGTGCCATCCATACTTAGGAAGGTGGACTTGGGCTACATAAGAAAGTAACTAATCATAAATCAATAGAGCGAGTCAGTAAGCAGCTTTGTTTTCCATAGTTCCTATCTCCTGGCTTCTGTCTTTAGTTCCTGCCCTGATTTACACAATCATGGATTGCGACTGTTACGTATAAGCCAAATAAACTCTTTCCTTCCTACGTTGCAGTTGATTATGCTGCTTATTACAGTAGTAGACAAGACAACGACAAGAGACTAAAAATATTGCTTCTTTAAATTAGCTAATTCACTGTTACAAATATATTCTTAAAAATCATCACATTGAAAGATACATCACTAGATATACATAAATATACATTGTACCATTTGGTACACTAAAGAAAAGTTGAATAATTCTCAAATTCAATTCAATCAAGGAAATGGATAAATTATAAGATGCCAATAAAGCAGATGATAACAGTTACTAATGATAATAGTTTTCAACAACATATTATACTAACAGAGTATTCATTTTTCATTTTAAATAATGCGATGTCAAAATATTATGAAAGAAATTATACACATATAATAATATTTCAAATTTGTATCCTTGACCATAAAGGAGTATTCATGCCAGTATGCTTGTGTCTAAATTCACACTGAAAATGACAACAGACATCCATCTCTGGGCATGATCTCAATAGTATTTATTTTTATTCTTGAACTAAATTAATATTTTTATTCTGCACTAATTATTATGTCACATTATGCCACATTCTTTCATAGCTAATACAACCGTGATGCCTTGAACCTCATTTGTTTTTAAGTAAAGGTTTATGGCATGCAGATGCATTCATTTATTTACATACCACAAGCAGCTACATCTGTCCTATTTGACAAAGGCGTGTAGGACTCAATGCCAAACATCATTTCTACAAAGTTTTTTTTTTTACACTAAAGAAAGTACCTGCTAATATTTATTATAAGTGAAAACCAGTAATTCTCAATAAAGAATTTTAAAAAAAATTTTAAAAAATCAGACTAAAGTTCAAGTCACATGACTAGAGTGGAGAAACCCACACTTTCCATTCCCCTTCCCATGCTGAATTTTCCATCTTTTTGAGAACTCATATTAGTTGTCTGCACTTCTGTGCTCTTTGAATGGATAATTTGCACATTTCTGTTTCTAATATTTATACAGAGCGTCTCTTTCTGATGCAAGGAAGTCAAATTATCTGAGATGAGACAATCACCAGAAGTTAAATGCTCCTGTGAGGAAGCCTGTTCTTCCTCTTACTTGTGTTGAGAGCAGAGCTTGGAGCTGCTTCAAGATGCGGAGAGCATTGTGTTTTTGGTGTCATTCTCAAGAAAACTAAAATGAATATTTTCGAAAAACCAAAATGTGACCGAAGCATCTCCTGGCATGTTTTCACATCTTACATTTGAAAGGTTCTACTGTACCTATCACACTAAAATCTTAACCAAGGATGGAATGACTGGTTAATGTGGTCCTAAGACTGTGTATGACAAACCTGAAAGAAAGTGATTACAAACACTATTAGAACCCAGCTATTTCAAAAAAGAAGAGTCTCTTATTTTGAAAAACAACCATCCAAACATCTCCACCTTGGCCTCAATGTGGGCTGCCTAATCTTTCAGTCATCAGAATGAATGCATGTTCCTGAATTCAGCAATGGTTTATTTACCAATACTTGCTCACAGTGGGTAAAGTTTGTCCTAGGTTGGAAAGTCTAGAAATATCCCTTGTCTGTACTATCACACTTCCTGTGCCTGTGTTAAACTTAGACTAGTATAGAAAGTTTTCTCATCTGTAAAACAGTAGATTATAAAAGCCAAAATGCTTCATGGTATGAGGAGTAAATTAATTAATACCTGTGCTAATTGTGTAGCTCTCTGTGTGGTACATTGGAGGTGCTATTTTAAGTATCATAAAATTTTCTCACTCAGAGGTGCTATTATGGAACTGATATCATCAGTATGTAGATACTGAACTCTAAGAGTTAACTAGATTATCATATTTTACAGAGAAGGCATAGACCAATAGGACAGTTTATCCACCTCCAAAGCCGAAAACTTCTAAGCAGTTACAATGGTCTATTTGGGTGCCTGACCAGGAGACACTGCTGCTGGGATCTTCCAGCACTGGCTCTGTGCTTGTTTGGTAGTTTATCTTTCTTTCAACACACAGTTGGCAGTGTTTCTTTCAAGATACTATGGCAACCAGACCCTATGGTGAAGCCAATGAAGCATGACAGTCCTTATGTTCTTAAAGCTGACCTAAGTCTAACTTATTCCTCTGTCCCTTACCCTCTTTCAAAGGCTTCAAAGACCCCCATTTTCAGGTTACAAAAACAATCCTAAAAACCAACTTCTGCCAAATCACAAGCAATTGAGCAAATTATGCCTGCTAATCACCCATTTTCCTTGCACTAGACTGTCAAAACCCTTTGCCTGACACGTACCAAGGGCCCCCAGCTTCCCAGCCTCTTCTCTGGTGTCAGTCTAATTGGCACTAATCGCTTCAGTAAAACTCAGGCATCAAAAGTTTTCACCAATCAGTGTATCCTTTGACCCCGGGCTCCTCCATCAAGTTGGGCACTGCTAATCCACCTGGCAGTTTATCCCAACAGCTTATTTTGTCTACACCGCTTTTGTTATTAAGAACTAAAATGATGACCAGCTGCACTCCTTGTCATCCTTTCCCCTGTGTGGGTCATCCACTCACACGTGGGGCAGAGTGAATGACTCCCCATTGCAGTTGCAGTCAGTGAGGGAAGAGCAGAGTACAGTGGCATTGGAGTGTTGACTGCCCCTGACCTCAGCCCTTTCTTCCTCACACCTGGAAGATGAAAAGCCGGACATCCTTAAAGAGATTTGGATTTCAACACCTTTGTTTTGGTAAAAGATCACACAGTTGACAAAAGCAAGATCACACAGGTGACAAGAGCGAGGTCAGAGTCAGTGCTGTCAGAGAGTGGAAGACAGGGCTCTCAGAAAGGAGGCTTAAGTGGGTTGTTTTTCTGCACTCTCTGCCCAATTAATCCATCAAAAGCCACACCATAAGGAAAACACTTTTTTTCACACCATAAAGAAAACATTTTCTTTCTTGCCAGAGAACACATTAGGTACCTGAAAGACACTTAGGATTCTGATGTCCTCCCTCCTAGTAGGATCAACCTTCTCACAGCTGAGGCGTCTTATATGGCAAAGCCAGTTCTCAGTATCACTGAAGGAGCTTCCTTCCTGGTTCACATCACTGTCGTTTCTCACATCTTTCCAAACGCATTTCATGGAGGTAAAACAAAGGGATTATTTCAGCCTTGGGCTCAGTTTGAAAGAACCCTGGATGGACCTGATAAGAACAAAATAAGTAAGTAAAAGCATTCTGGCATTTCATGGACTAGAAGGATGATGACAGCAATCAAGATTTGAGCTAGAGCTCCACTGAGATCACTGAGAATCCGCCAGCATAACCATGGACATGGCAGTTATGTTTCTGCTGATTCTGAAAGAAGACAACATGTCTGATTAGAAATAATGTGTAAATGAGTGAGAAAAAAGTACATGGAGATCATAAGCATAGGCGAGGAAGTTTCTAGAGCTTCTCTCTAGGTCCCATCTACCATAGGACCTAATCTTGATTGACAATCTTAAAGAGGTTAGCAAATCATAACTTTTGATTGTAGAAAGGATTTACTGGAGTGTGGGGATCTGTCTCTGTAGGCTGGATGCCCAGATCACATAAACTAAAAGGAATGAGAATTTCTGTTCCCCATGAGGGCCAATAACATCCGCCATGTGTTCTTCCTGCCTTGATGTTCCACCTCTCCATGGGGCCCACACCCAACTGTCACAGTACTCAGACTTGAGCAAGAATCACCTTCTCACCTGAAATCATTTATTCATGTATTTTAATAATGATGAAATCCAACACACACAGCAGCACCTCTCCCCAGAAGGAAGAAATAAGACAAGTAGAAAGTACTTGGGCTTTATGATCAAAACCAGCTAAATTTTCAGACAAACTATCTTCTGAGTAACCCAGAAAACTGGTCTGAGATGGCGTTTCTCCTTTGTCAACTGAATATGAACAGCCTCTAAATAGTGGTTTGAGGACTATTGGTGTATACATGAATTATATTTCATTTAATTATTACAATATTCTTAAAGGCAAATTCTCTTATAATTATTCATGCATTATACATAACTGAATTTTAAGAAGTTTAAAATGTTGGCAAGCTTTTTGTGGCCATAGACCTGTGCATATGATTATATATTCCCAAAATAATGCTAATCACTCCCCTACTTTCCAGCCTATGAAAATGAATTGGATAGGGGAAGCCAAAGTCCCAATAGTGTGTAGCGTTAATGTGCCCAATTTTTCTCTTCATTTTCTAATAGCCCTTCTAGTAGTTTACTACTATCAAAAGTCTTACCTAAATAACCTGATATTAAAAAAACTCTTTGTTTATTTGTGTGTTTGTGTGTTTACACATGCCAAAGTATATGTGTATATGGAGGCCAGAGATAAACTCTTCATATTATTTTTCAGGATAAAATGTCCATCTTTTAAGAGATGAAAACTCTTATCAACCTTGACTCCACAAATTAGACTGTGCTGCCTGGCCAGCAAGCCCCAAGGATGCCCTGTTTCCACCTTCCTTACATTGGATTAAATGTATATTTTACCATATCAGTTTCATTTATGGGGTTGTGGAAACTGAACTCAGGTCCTAATACTTATTTATTAAAGGTGTTTCTAATTGAGCAGCAGTCTCTCAGCCAAAGCCTTTAAAACATTTATTCTAAGCAGGGGTTTGACTGACATCTGAGAAGTTGTTATTTGTTACAGACTGAATTATTTTTCCTCTGCAAACATACTTACTAGATTCAATAGAATGGAACTCAGTAAATATTAGTTCAACCATAATTCTGTTAGGTTCACCAAGTATTTCTTGAATATGAGAAAAATGTTGGGCTTACCTCTAAACAAGAAAGAACTTAACAAGCATGTAATTACACAAATAGATAGATGATAGACAGATAGACAGATAGACAGATAGATAGATAGATAGATAGATAGATAGATAGTAGATAGATAGATTAATAGACTGATAGATATAGACACTTAACAATAGATAGACAGACAGATAAGAATAGATAGATGATAGATAGAAAACAACACACAAATATATACACAAATGCTCATCACCCTAGACAAAGACACAGACAGAAACAGAAAATGGAGGTTCATGGTAAATGATACGAAGGAAGTAGGAATTTCAACATGAAGAATAGACATGCTGGGGGGGCTGAGGTAAGAAGATTGAGCAGAGATGGCATAACAAAGTGCTGATTGAATGCAGTGAAATGATATGAGAAATAATAAGAGCTTGCCTGTGTAGACTAGAAGTGAAAGAAACTGAGGAAGGTGAGTGATATGTGTCATCAGACCTGACTCAGACATAGACAAGGACACAGGAGGAGATAAAAGTAACAGGAGAGGTGCTGTAAGAAAGCCTGAAGATGACCCAACTGATGGCAGCACTGGTACATCATCCCTCTTTGTTTCTGTTCCACCACACTATGTCTGCTCTTTCTCCTTAAAATGAGTCTTCTGAGGCCTCATGACATAAAGCCCAGAATCTTGCTAGATATTATCCCAAACACTTTTTGCAAATATCAGAGAAACCGCCAACCTCAGCTGAGACAGCTTCACTGAATTTGAACTTAATTACATTCCATTCAAGGCTTTATATTCATAAAGTATTATATTCTAGAGCCTGTGGAGAGTGTTTGTCTGAATTACCTGATGTAAGCCTCCCCCAAACTAAATGTGGTTAAAGCATCAGTTATTGTCATCACAATGTTGTCTAACAAATCACTCCAAAACTCAGTGACTTAAAAATCATTCATGTTTGCATCTCAGCAGGCATAAAGAACATTTCTCTCACTGTCTTGGAATTTATTTGAGACATAGTATGAGTGTGGATACAGAGCTTACATAAGCCTTCAGGCTATAAGGAAAGTTATCCAGAGTGATGGCAGAAAGCAGAAGAAATAAAAACAGTAATACATCTTAAAGACTCGGTTTGAAACTGGCACCTGCTAAGTGACATGCTCATTCACAAGGGCATGGAAGGAGAGGGTGAAAAATTCAGGTCACTTGTATCATCTACCAAGTCTGATAAGAATTCGATATTTTAAGAAATCAATCTTAATATTGTATGTTATTTGTTTTTAATAACTTTTATTATATTTTGTATTCTTATTGTGTGATAATTTCATGGAATGTGTTTTGATCATATTTGCTCCCCACCCCAGATTCCACCCAGATTGATGCCACTTCCATACCAACTTCATGTTCATGTTTTTTAAAACTCATCAAATCTGATTTATCTGGCCCAGCTACTATTGAGTATGAGGCTATCCCTGGTGTATGGTAGACCTACAATGGGTCACATTGTTAAAAGAAGAAGAAGAAGAAGACCCTCCTCTCAGCAGTTAGTTACCAATATCAATATCCTCTCATGCCTACTTCCTCTGTTCCATGCAGAAATTATCTCTCTGATTTGAGCTTACTCAGGCCTTGTGAATGCTATCATGATATCTTAGGTATCATTTAATCACTGTCAGATCAGAAATCTATGACACTGTCCTTATTTTAAAGAATCCCATAATTGTGGATACAAATGTAGCATGAACTAGTTCTATTCATCAGGATGTCTCTACAGGATACTAGAGCTGCATGGTGTAGGGCTGACTCACTCAGAAAGAGTAGGGGAGGCTCCATGAACAGAGGTACAGAGGTCAGAAATGTTCTTGAGGAAGAGGAGGTATATTTATGAAAGAAGGTTAATTTGATAAATTAATAGGTATAACTATGTGTCCCTTAGTAATCAATAAAAGCCAATAAAACAAGGGTGGAATAGACTTAATAGGCATAAAATTGTAGTTACAAAAACAGTAAGAAGAGAGGTAGACATCATTAAAAACCACAGTGAAGCAGGTCTGAATAAAGACAGAGACATTAGCATAAGGTATGCACAACTCTGGACAAGTGCATACATGATTAAATGGGCAATGGGTAAGTACTTACATCATTACATGGGCAATTGAACCTCCCTATCTCCACACACAGAGCCCCTGAACACATACATGCATGCAAGCACATTAACTGTCCTGCACTCTCAGCACAGATATTTTTAGAAGGAGAAAAAAACATGGAAGCAATTTCAGCCACTTTCTCTAATTGCTCACCTGATGGCCCAGTGGGATAGGATTTCAGCAAGGATGTCATACACAGTAAAATTCACTCTATGGCCTCTGACACTACACTTTCTTTTAGTTTTTCAGGTAGGCTTTTTACTCCCCCACAGAAACCTCCATTTCCATTATTTCCAAGTTCATTTAGTCACCTGAATAGATGACTACCTCCAGGTGGCTGCACCTTGAGGTCCAGCCCATTTAGGATGCTGCATACACACCATAAGACACCTCAGTATTTTGCTCAGCCTGGTAAGTCACTGCACTGAAACAATGAGACACAGCAACCTTCCACCTTTCCTGAACCAATTTTATTTGCTGAGACTGTGGTGCTGTTCATGCTATCCATATTATCTCAAATGTTTCTCACAGCCTCGGAGAAAGGGGGAGAATTCATCCAAAGAACACAAACCAAAACAAACAGCAAAACCAAATGCAAAATCATCAAAATGTGAAAGAATGGATCTTGTTCAATAAATATACAGTTGTTTCTGATACTGAAGCCCCAAGCCCTAGACTAGACCCATTCCTGAGACAGGCAAGAATGTGAGGTCAGGAAAAGGCTGAAGACAAACGGTCCTGACTAAAAATAAAAATGTAGAGCTTTAGCATCCCTTCCCATCTGGTCAATATCCATTGGATACCAATAAGATAAAAAGTCTTCCTTCAGCCAAGGTGGCTTCAGTCTCTGAAAAGCCATTTCCCAGAGCAGGGTGCAGTTGTGAATCATTAACTGCATAGCCTGTCATACCAAGAACATGAGCACACAGTCCATCTGACTAAAGGAATTCTTGTCTGCTTGGCAGAACACCAAAGGTCTCTATGAGTAACTGCCTCCTGAACTATCTTCACCTAAGTTTAAGAATCTCATGTCTATGTACTCACTGATAAGTGGATATTAGGGAAAAAAGCCTGGAATACCCACGATACAATTTACAGACTATATGAAGCTCAAGAAGAAGGAAGACCAAAGTGTGAATGCTTCAGTTCTACTTAGAAGGGAGAACAAAATAATCACGGGAGGTAGAGGGTAGGAGGAACTTGGGAGGAGGAGAGAAGGGAGAGAGGAAAAAAGGGGGGCAGGATCAGGTGTGGGAGGAGATGGGGGAGATGTACAGAGGGTCAGGAAATTGAACCAAGGTTTAAAGCAATGGGGGATGGGCAACTGGGAGTAGTCAACAAAAGGTACCAGATGCCAGGAAAGCAAGAGGCTCCCAGGACACAATAGGGATGACATTAGCTGAAATATCCAACAGAGGGGAAAAATAATCTGGAGAGACCATATAGAGAGGTTTGGCACAGTCCCCAACTGAGGGATGTGGTCACCCATCCTTCTCAAAATTTTTAACCCAGAATCGCTCCTGTCTAAAGGAAATACAGGGGAAAAGAGTGGAGTAGAGACTGAAGGAAAGGCCATCCAGAGACTGCCCTACCTGGGGATCCATCCCATACACAGACACAAAACCCAGTAACTATTGCTTATGCCAAGAAGTGCTTGCTGACATGAGCTTGATATAGCTGTCTTCTGAGAGGCTTTGCCAATGCCTTACAGATACAGATATGAGTGCTTGCAGTCAACCATCGGAGTGAGCACGGGGACGCCAATGGAGGAGTTAGGGGAAGGACTGTAGGAACTGAAGGGGTTTGCAACCCCATAAGAAGAACAATAATATCAACCAACCAGAACCCCCAAAGCTCCCAGGGACTAAACCACCAACCAAAGTATACACATGGAGGGATCCATGGCTTCCATTGCATATGTAGTAGAGAAAGGCCTTATCTGACATCAATGAGAGTGGAGGCCCTTGGTCCTGTGAAGGTTGGATGTCCCAGCATAAAAGAATGCTAGGGTGGTGAGGCTTCAGTGGATGGGTGGGTGGGGGAGTATTCTCATAGAAGCAGGGGGAGGAGGTATGGGATAGAGTGTTTGCGGATGAGAAACCGGGAAGGGGCATAACATTTGAAATGTAAATAAATAAAATAACCAGTAAAAAAATTTAAAAAAGAATCCCATGTCTACTTGCTCATCATGCTACAGCAATTTGGAAATTATACTTCCAAAAGCCCATGAAGTAGTAGGAGTGGTCTACCTTTTGACTGACATGATGTTGTGGTCTATAAATTTGGTTGACTACACTCATCGCTATCCTGGAATACATGTGGACGGTGGGTTTCAGGTTTTCAATTAATCAAGCCTCAAAGGCTTACTCCCAAGGATGGTACATCCTGTAACCAATAGGAAATACAGTCTATTGAAAGATTTTCATTCATTAAATGCATGCCCTTAGAGGAGAGAATAAAGTCTAAGCCCTTCTTCTCTTTCACTTCTTGGCCAGGAGACTTGTGGCTTTTGTCTATTATATGCACAGTGAAATGATGTAATACTCTCTACAAGAGCCTAAAACCAATAGCAGCAACTATGGACTGAAATTTGCAAAAGTGTGAGCCTAAATAAACCTCTGCTTTGTGTAGTATGAGTATCTGTAGCTTGAAGTATTTGAAAAAAAACAGCTGAGCGACTCTGCTAGCTCCCTGGCAGCCGCCATGTTCCCACTCTATGTTGCCATACTAACAGTGGGTGAGGTACCAGCCCAGGAGCACTGGCCCTGGCTCTATGAGATGTTAGCGTGGTTGCTGTCTCTGTCAGTCAGCTCTGTGAAGTCTATGGCTCTAAGCATGCCTCTTAGACCAACTCTGCCAACCCTCATAATGCTCGGCTCAACCCCAACCGTACTTGTGGTTCCCAGTAGAATGAAGACTTCTAATGCTTAAAGATTATCCAATGGATTTATATATCAGCAAATACTCAATACACAAGATGCCCACACAATTAGAGTTGTTACCCAATATCTAACCTTTTAACATGAATAACTACCAGAGACTCTTTCCTCTCCTTCTCCTTTTCTCCTTCCTCTTTCCTTCCTCTTCCCAACTCAAAGCTCCTCCTACCTCTTCTACTGCTCAATCACAAAGCCCCATTGCAAATACAATGGGCAAGAAAGGTTCCTGCCACAAGTATCTTGGGTATATCTCGGATATATCTTTCAGCTATAGTAATTAGAAGCTGACTAACCTGATTATCATTTTGGAGGCCCTATCTCCCAACAGAGAAAGACAAAGAAGTCTAGAACAAAGGACAGAGCATACTGCCATCATGAAGGCAGTGTCTGTTAATCCACATGCTTAATATATTTGAGCTCCAAGCTTGATTTCCTCTCTGTGACCTTATCAACTTAGCTGAAGCTAAGGTCTATGACTTGAGGGCTGTAGTATGTTTATAATGTGGCTACATAAAACCTCAGAATGTGACTTGATTTGGAATGAGGATCCTTTCATAAGTAGTTAAGATAATTTTTTGATGAAATCATTCTATAATTAAGGTATTCCTAGTTCACAATAAAGATAACTTAAAGTCACACAGAAAAATGGCTTTTGAAACTGCAGGGTCAGAACATAGCCTCAACCAAGAAATTTCAATCGTTTCAGAAAGCTTGAGAAACAGGGAGAGGCATAGAACATACCACTCTGAGCTACTAGAAGAATATGACACTCCAATACCATTCCTTTTGACTTGTGGCCCCCACCAGAGTGAAGTCATACATTTATGATGTTATACATGGATTTAAGTGGTGAAATGCTTGCCTAACATATTCAAGATGCAAATTTTGATCCCGAGAACATCTTAAATAAAATGTTTCTGTTATTTAAAACTATTTGATTTGTACTCAATCACTGAGACACCCCGAGTAACTGTGTAAACTGATGGGGATTTAATTAAGCCAATATAAATAAAAGATGTAGGACAGGTTCAGCACTTAATAGGGATAATAGTTCTGCTCTTGAAACCTCAAGAGTTACATTTATATATGTATGCCTAGAGGCTGTGAAGTATTATTTGTTGCTGATTATGAGTCAACACTTAATCAAAATTTATGTATCAGCCTTGGATCTCATTCATGATTCCACTCAGGATAAGAACAGCATGCATAGACTTCCGTTTTGCAGAAATCGTCCATTCTTATCATATTTTGTAATGGATCAATAACAGTACTTTTCCTTTAAGACTACAATCTGAATATAGAATCTAAAATTCCAATCAAAATATCCTCTGTCTAAATTCAATTCTGAACACAGATGCAAAGAGCATGAGGATCTGGGTGGTCTCTATAGCGATTTTCTGAATTTGAGTAGATTTAAATATCTTGCCTTATCTTTTCCAACCCCTACATCTATATGTAATTCATAGGTAAAGCCAAGCAACAATGCATGTTAATAAGACAGCAGCATGTCCACGATTTTACATTCTACAGTTGGATTTTTCTAAAGATGGGAGCCAGAGCAAGAGAGATCTGTGAGCAGGTTCAAGAGCAGCAGAGGTTGCTCTAGGATACCATCCTGCTCGTTCTGGTCTGCCAAACAGCAGTTGCCTTGCTCTCCTTCCAAAGTGCTTGAGATTATTTAGGTAAACTCACTTATTGGCAGTAATAAAGGTTTCAATTCAAACCCTCTTTTGGGTAAAGTGATTCAGAGTGAGAAGTGTTATGTTTGATTTTTTTCTCACTATGAAATCCAGATTTTGCATGGCTATAATGTTCCCTTTTCAGGAAAGCTAGTGGGACCAACATTTAAGTCCAGTTCAGCTGTGCCTCATCTTGTCTCTTCAATGCCTCCTCCCACTGTCTCTCTTTTCTTCATTCTCCCTCACTTACACCCAACCACTGAAAGAAAGGGGAAGGATTATTTTTCCCAGAACTTAAGGAGTCTCTTCCTTCTGTTTTGAATGTGCTCAAAGGCACTTGATCATTTTTACTATATATTTTATTTTATATTTACAAAATCAGTATCATACACTCCATCAGGCAGTGGGCTCCTCTGGGCTCTTTCCAGAAAATTAAAAGCATAAATTAAATATAAATGGCCAAAGCCACAGAACAAGCAAAGCCTTCTTAGTGTCCACAGAGAGAACTTCTATTACCTCCACTTGCCACAGAAGGGAGGGAAGTTACCTGGGATTCTTGCTCTCTTGAAGGTGTGTATTTTATGACAGGTCCCCATTCACCACCCTGCCTTCCCTGAGGAGTTCTTAGATGCTTGATTTTCTTGGCTGCAACTGAACTGGCAGCCAGGGGTTAGCACATTCTTGAGACCCCTGGGGTAGATACACTGCAGTTCTCAAAAGTAGTTACACTCCTTTAAACTGTGGTTCTGGATCTTAACTTCACCTCAGTGTTCATGGTAAAAGAGGTACTCTCAGGTGAAAGTAAGTTTGAATTTAGGAAGAAATTTCATCTAATGACATCTTCTTTATTCACAGAAATTTCACCCTTTTCACAAGAAAGCACAGTGGAAATTAAACATTTTAAATAAGCAAACCTTTTCTAGGCTGCTTTTTTATTCTTTTGAGGCAAAAACAGGTAGACTAACATACATAAAGACAGATTCCGGTATCTCTCTCTTATGAAGACTAGTGGCCTTTAGAAGCAAAGAAGCCCATTCATTTAAATTTGCCCATCACCTCCTGCTGCTGATAGTGACTGTCTGTTCAGGAAAAGTGGAGGCCATGTGCAGACTCAGCAGGAAGAAGTGTGATGAATGATTAATAACATCTGGTTTTTGTTTTGTTTTGTTTTGTTTTGTTTTGGTGGGGGACAGGGATGTAGCAGCACAAATTGTCACACATTTGCCATCCCTGGTTAAGACTAGGTTTTAGTGATCCTCATATCCTATGCCTAGCATGGTGCCAGATGCACGGAGAGTGAGGACACCACAAATACTGGGCTGAACTCAATCACACTAGACTTTCAGTTTTCTCTGAACAATGTTACCATCTACTGCTGGAAAATGAAGGCATAAGAAGAACTTGACAGGGCTATCATTGGGGCTTCTAGGTTTAGCCATGTTACTTTTTTTTTTTTCAATGACTCTTCCATGGACTCATCATCCATCATATCATACAAAATTAATCAGAAAGACTTTGTTTTTATTTGCTCTCTCTTCAAAGAACTAAGTAATTTTTGCCATCAGCTTCTGGCTGAAGCACATCTCTTGGCTCTTAGCACCCCAACTTGACTGTGTCCCACTGCATTAATTACACATACACAGGAACTTCAGTTGGGGTAGTTTGCCTCAAATTACAGTAAAC
Organism: Mastomys natalensis; assembly: GCA_021653895.1. Classification (NCBI taxonomy): domain Eukaryota; kingdom Metazoa; phylum Chordata; class Mammalia; order Rodentia; family Muridae; genus Mastomys; species Mastomys natalensis. The sequence continues at coordinate 104,690 of JAJTUV010002433.1, forward strand.
AGTGGACTGCTTTACAGTAGCCCCAATACCCGAGCCTTACTTTGTTCATCTGTTGTGGTTTTCAATAATTACCATCATCTGTTAAAAAGAGAAGTCTCCTTGATGAAGGATAATGATTACACTTATCTGTGGGCATAAGCACAAATATTTATAATGTAGTTAGGGATTATTCATGCTGGTTTAGTAAAGTGGTGGTTGTAGGTTCACCACCAAGATCCATGACCTCACTAGCATTGGGTATTTGGCTAGGTTATCATTACAGGTATGGTTTCTTTCTTGTGGAACAGGTCTTACATCCAATTATTATGTTTTTGGTTATAGCCAAGGATGAGTACTACTATCTCATCCTTATAGTTATCCTGTCACACTTTTTGCTGTGGTTCATAGGTTTGATAGGTTAATAGGACTCCTGTGAGCTTCTTGCTCTTGGAAGCTTGCAGAGTTCCTTCTGGTAACTATGAAGGCTAGTCCTCAGGAAGGATGCTTTTATAGAAGATCCAACTCTGCTCCTCCACACCTTTTGTCCAAAGTGCATAACAACTTCAGCAATAGGGTCTTACCTTCTACTTCTGGAAGACAACCAAAGAAAATACCAAGAGTCTCTTGGACAACCCTAACAAACAACTCAACAGAATATGTCTCATACTTAGTGTTTGGCGTCTTGTTAGATATCCTATGGATCTTGGGAAGATGATTGTCTGTTCAGTTGGGAAAATTCCATTTTAAACTATACATACATACATATCCTTTTATGCATTATTTTAGGTATATAAATAATAATATGATGCCTTGTGAGTTTTCATACACCCTTCCAGTTATTTACTCACTCTCGTCTATATTTGTCTCCCTCCTCCTCTCTAATTAAAGCCCCGATTTACCATTTCCTCCTTAAAATCATTCATACCTTGATATTCCCCTCTCTACTGTTTCTACCTGACTGTGACCCTTGGTTTCCTTTTAGTTTCCTGGTTTCTGCAGTTATTTGGATTATAGACACATCCATATTTAAAGACTTGGAACTAAGAGCCATAAGTAAGAGGGAGTGTGAGACATTTGTTGAAGTAGCTCATTCAAGATGATCTTTTCCAGTTCCATCTATTTACCTGAAAATTTCACAATTTATTTTGTTCACAGATGAATACTACTCGATATCATTCTCATATATATATATATATATATATATATATATATATATATATATATATCCACATTTTCATAGAAACATCAGAATGTCTCCATCTATAGAGTTTCATCAACATGACTGCCTAAATAAGACCTGAACAACAATGACACCAGCAGTCGTGCTAATAAGGAGAGATGGGCAGAAAGCTCAACCAGAAACACAAAACCTTGGGCAACAGGATGATGCTGAGAATGGAAGAAATGTTTCCCTCAGAGAAGAGTCCTCCCATTTGGTTATCCTTTCCTTTGCTTCCACTGGTGTCAAAAAAGACAATCAGTGGTTTCCATAAATTAAAACCAGCTCAAAGTAGCTATGATTCATGGAAGGATAATAAGTGGAATTATTATCATTAGTGGGAGAACAACAGACACATTGTAGGGAAAACAAAGGCAGAAAATTATCAGAATCTCTATAGCCACTGATGCTCTAAAAAGGAATAGTATAAGAATCAGAAATCTTCTTCCTCTATCTCTTTCATTTTGCTTCTTTGAAGAATGTATTGGTTGCTGCTTGTGTTTTGTTTTAATCTCTGCTTTGTGGACCATTCACTTTTCTATGTTTATGATTTTTATGTGATAATTAAACAAATAACATAATACAGTTAAGGCATTTAACAGTGATAGGTTAATGTCATGTGGCCCCATAAACACTTATGTACAATCATTAATTTAATATCTCTAGGTGAACACACAAGCACATGCACACACACATGTGCACATGCACACACAGACATACACACCACACACACCACACACACACACGCAAACCAGATTATCCCAAAATTGCTAGGTTTCCTTCATATATACTTCCCTTCATAGGAAGATGTTTATGAACACCTAGATTTCCAAATATAGAATATATGTGGGACCATCATTCAGGTATTTGCTATAAAGTTCAGATGACTTAGCTTCTGTGACATCACTCTGATATAACCATCTAAATAATCAAGACAGACTCCTATGTCCCTGCAGATTAAGGAGCAGGTCTGTGTATCCTTCATTCAGAGTGTCTAGACTCTCTTTGTCCCTGAGACTTCTCTTTTCTTAGTTTATTCTTAGAGAGCCCATTTCCAACTGTTATCTCTTTCCTTTGAATTGCTTAATCCCTTTAATCACCACTTGCTCCTTCCAAAGAGCTAATCTATCCTTTCAAAACGACTTACCATGTCTAATGCACTGTGAAAGTTATTTCTGTGGGAGAAGTTCAGATCAGGGATGCTCTCTTCAACTCCTTGAGCTTACCACCCAAACCTAGATCTGCATATTTAAAATTCAGCTGGACATTAAAGCCATTACAGGAGCTTTCCAAATGGGCAAATATTTGCCTCAATTATTCTATTTACAATTCCAAAAATATTTCTTCTGTTGAAGTCTGTGTACAAGAAGTGGCTCCAAAACCATTTTTAAGGGAGTTTTGACATCAATGAAACGTTATGCTGGCAGGGCCAGTGAAGAGCTTGATTAATAAAGAGCCTCAGTGTTTTCAAACACATATTCCAAGCAGCCTCATTTGAAGAAAACCACAAGCGGAGAATGCTTTGCTGCTCGGTAACAAGGGGGTTGTGTATTTCATTCCTGCTTACACAGTCCGCTTACTTTGGAGCTCGGGTAGGAAAGAAACATAGCCAGCAGAAATAAGGCTACATTCAGTGACCCTACCCTTCCACCGATCGGCCTGATGGGAGGACGTTTTTACCCCCCTTTGCCACTGTTTTCTTAGTCTTTAACCTTTTAATACTTAATAATTCTGTGAAAGACCATCCTGAGAGAAGAGGGTGGTGACTTAGCATCTCAGTAAGCTGGGGACAGTAGATCCTGAGATTCCTAACTTCAGAGTTTCCAGGCAGCAGTGTTGGCCTGCTGCACAGAAACGTAATTGAGCGTGTTCATGCTAATTACTTTGAAGTGCTTTCCTCTTTTCCGGTGCTTTACAAAAATACAGCAACTTAAATTGGCTCATTATTTCATATGTCTAAGATTCTACTCAGCTACTTAGGGAGCCACGAAATGTAGTCAGAGGAATAAATTTAACATCATCCCATCAACTCCCCACAAAGGGGAAAAGCTTGTTAAAAAGTAGGCTTATAGAAAGGAGCATGTTGGCAGTATAGTTATTAAAATCAGTATTTGTGATAGTGAGTACAATTACAAAATATCCTCTTTACAACCTCACTTATCTAGAACTAAACATTTTGTGTGATATAAGTATGGTAGACATATAAGTTTTATATACATTCTCATTTCATTCTCTCATAATTCCCACAAATGCAAACTCATTTTGCCTACAAGGCACAGAGGAGTCAAGTAACTTATATGAAACTGCACAGCTAATTAAGGAGACAACAGAAAGGTAGAAACAGAGCTAAATCCTGCACAATGTCACTCATGTTCATCATGGAATCAGAAGCAAAATGCCTGGCTTTTTTGAGAGGACAAAAGAGAAATGCCCTACAAATATGACCACCGTTCTTGTTTTCATCATGAGTTCAGGACTACCTTCAGTTTAACACTTAAAAGAATAATTCCAACTCATTAACTCATTAACAGCAATAGTGCATGCATGTATGCATGTGTGTGTGTGTGTGTGTGTGTGTGTGTGTGTGTGTGTGTGTACTCATGTGCAAGTGCATGGGGCAGCATGCATATGTCCATGTGTGTGTATGCCCTTATGTTTTACTTTTGTTTCTATGTCCTTAGCTACTAAGAAATCTGGAAGGGTGATAAAAGTAAACAGAATTTTATCATTTTGTTCTGCTATACAGGTCATTAATCATCCTCTAACCAGTAAGACATGGATATGCTAAAATCCAGAGATGGCTCACAACCTAGTTGAGGCCTATCAAACAAGATAGAGGAGAGAGGATCAGAAACACTGGACTTTCCCGTTACTTTTTCAGAGTCCCACCACCTTATTTTAGAGGATAGTAATGATGTCTACAGTTTTTGCAAAATCATGTTCTTACTCATTATTAATTAACTATTCCACTGTGTGTTTACTTATGCACTGCAAAACAAAATATCCCTTCAGCATATATTAAAAATATACTGTTTAAAAATAAATCACTCTGTTCCCCATTGTGATCCAGAAATTCGTACAGGTAGATTCAATGCAAGGCTCTTTGGTCTATGATAAAGTCTTGACTAGGATCATTCAAATAGCCTGGACTGTCATGGCAGGTATGCTACTCGCTTCGTCAAGACATGGAAGATCTAAAACACTGCCCTCAGTTTTGGAATATTGAGTTAGATGTCAGCAGCAATGTGTTTGTCCACTCTACATCATCCTTCTGTCCATGGTTTCACTCAGCAGAAGGATGGCATGAGGTTTCTCCCATAGTTTCTCTTCAAGCTACCCTTTTAAAACCAAAGCTTTACACGTCTCTGAAGTCTGTTTCTCACACATTGCATAGATCCCCACAAACTGTGACCGCAGAAAGATTAAAATTGCAAAGAAATGGACTCTGCATTTCACAGTCGGGTTACAGTTACAGCCACTTATCCAGGAATGGAAAGCAGATATACTTCTAATGACTCTATGGCATTAAACAAGCATCTATCCAAATATCTTCATTGGTCCTTTGTTGCAGAAAAGTATGATAGCCTAATATAATAAATCATAGTATCACAAAATTATTTACTTCTCCAAAAGTTTCAAAGTGTTATGACCTGGTCCTATCAAGTTGAAGTTATAAATTGTTCTTTGTCACTTAAACTGCTTCAGAGAATATAGAAGAAGTACCACTGAGGAGTATATGAAACTTTGAAGGCATAGCCATGCAAGGAACCCCCAGCAAAAGCAGTCTTTGGTAAGGGCAAAAAGCCAAATGATAGATTCTGTAAATTATGAATATTATATTAACTTTCTTTATAGAAACACTATACATTCTTGCCATTTGACTTGTAAAATATTTTCTTCCCCAAACCTTACAATTCTAATATAGTCCAATCTTCTGTGTATTTAGAGACAAAATCATAACCACTACTACCTTGTGACACTTACACAGAAACTAAACATTTCATGTTTCTTCTTTGTTCTTAAAACTTCATTATTTTCTGTCTCTTGACCATACTTAATACTTTACGCATCTCTTTTATTTAAATATAAGCATGTTTAATATTTCCATAACTGTACATAGTCTAAGTCATGTGTTCTATTTTTCAAGACAATCTGAGTTGAAAAAGTATGTGAGTGAACAGGAATGAAATGATAGAAACAGAACCAGATATTTCCTAAACATAACTCAGTAAACCTTGGTAGATAGGGTATAGTCACAGAGAGGATTTCTGGGACAGCTCTCTGTGTATGACAACATTTTTGAGCTTCTAACTTCATTTAAGAGTTATGTGTTCATAGCCTGATGACAATTGTATTCAGCTAAAAGTAGACCATGTCCACACACATGTATAAGGAGCTGCCAAGGATGAGTGATACTTGCATCATTGTTGAAAACAGCTGAATAAAAGAATGTTTCTCATTCTTAAAATGGATGCTTCAGATTTCTTTGTGTTCATTGTGGATGATATATTCTAAACTTCTAAAAGGTCTCAATATCAAAGCTCACAGACCACAGTAGAACACACTACAGCATATCCAGTCATCAATCACAGATGAGTTCCATGATTTACCAATATTTTTCTTGACCTTTGAAAGAGGTGTAAAGATAGTAAGGGTGTCATTGTTAAAGCTCAATGAGATTGTATGTAGATACTGCCTATGACAGTGGTTAGCAATTTTATGTAGTTATGACAACATAGAATATGCTAATGCAATGTAAACTATATATAATGTGAGGTGTTAATATAATGCATATATTTATCTCAACTTCCTTTTAAAAGTATACTATGGGGGAACAATGGAAGTGATATTTAGTATTAATTGTTAACTTCGAAGGATCCAGAATAAGCAAGGAGGCAAGCAAGTACACCTGTGAGGTCATTCTCTGAATTCTGTGAGAGATTGTCTTGACTGTATTATTTGAGATAGTGATGTGTACCTACTGTGGACAGAACCATTCACTGCTCAGGGATTCTGGACTATATTAAATGGAGAAAGTGAGGAAATCATTAATTATTTTCTGCTGACTGTGGACACAATGTAACCATCTGTTTCAAGTTACTGCTTCCTTAACCTCCCTGAAGTGATGGACTATATCCTGAATTGTGAGTTAAAATAAGCCATTTGGTCAGGGTATTTTTACCACAGTAACTGAAAAGAAACTAAGATAGAAGTCAAGTAAACTTTGAAAATATCCAAGTCTTTTAAGAATGGGTTGAATTATACAATAGTATGAGTAATGGTCCTAAGACATTAGCTATAACTTATGGACCCTTTAAATGTCACCCTGAACTTTTAGCAATGTAGTTAAATAACAGACCTAGCCACAGTAACTACCAGCTTAGGTAGAACACTGGACTTGTGCCCCTTTCCAGCTTAAGTTGCATAACTCAATAGCTGACATCTTAAGCAAGTTTATTTACCCACCATGCTTGGCTTTCATCCCCTTTTCTTTCAACTCCAAACTTTGCTCAAATTAAGTCATTGCCGTCCCTTGCCTGACCAATGACCCTTAATTCTCTTGGTAACAAGAAAATTCTGGTGGATTTCAAGTGAAAGCATGAGCATCCTTCCAAGAGGACAAACAGGATAGATATATGACAAATGGAGAAAAGGAAAAAAGACACTGTGGTCCCGGATTCCCCTACAACTTACAACTTGATTCAGTCACAATCCAGGGAGCATAGCCACTCAAAGAAGAAGAAAGAATCAAATCAGATTCTCAGATTGTCTCTCAAGATCACGTGGTCCTACTGATGGTTTGATTTGCACCTGTTGACAAGGATTGCAGATACCAAGTGTGTGGTACCTTGTTACAATACCCAAAGATAAGTAATACAGACACTAAAAAAAGTGGGATGATACTGAAACTGATACCTGAACTCATTTCAGAAATGAAATATGTAGAGCTGCATAGATTTTCTAAATGAAAGTTTAAAGAAAGTTCTAATTTTCTGTTTGCCTTAAGCATCTTGTTGACAGAAATATGAGGAGTAAATGCATTTACAGGGGATGAGGATGTAGGAAGGGCAGTATTGAAAACAAACCATGAAAACCCAGTGTTTGTTACACAATGATACAAAGCTTAGCTAAACTGTGTCATGTCTCAAGAGAAAGTGGCACTAGTTTTTAAAAACAGAAAGGAATTGGATATTTCCCTAAGCAACTGTTCAAGCAAAGGTTTGAAGGGTCATCCTGGTTTCCTCTTGATGTTTAGATGAAATATAATAGTAAAGAGATTAATTGAAGAGGAAACTACTAAGCCAAAGGAAACAGAAGATTATAGAAAGATCATTGATCCTGAAGTCAGTGGCAAACATTTACTCTTAGGCAGACATTAAAAACAACCAATTCTCAAAGAGGATTAAGATGATGTCAAAGGGGTGCAGGTAACTTGAGAAATAGGTCAAAGGTCAAGAAGGAATTTTGTATTTTGTGTCTGATAACCTATTTTCTCTGCTAAGAGAAAGAGGGTGTAGGTAACCTGTATAGGATTCTAGAAGTAAGCTTTGAATTAGGCTTTACTGGGAAAATGACAATGGTCAGGATGATCGTAAGAAGCCAACATATGATAAAAGCTGTGATTGACAATCATGACACACTTGTCACCTACTAACACAGCATTTGAAATTTGCAGGAACACTATGTAACTAACTATAACATCAGCTCTAGAAATTGGATTCTGTTACTGCCTTTTGTATGTGTGTGAATGTGTACATGAATAAGTGTGAGTCATGTACAGGTGCAGGTGGCAGGAGCTGACATCATAGGCAGCCATTGGGTGTCTTGCTTTACCACAGTCTACCTTATTCTCTTGAGAAAAAGTGGTTGAGCTTGGAGGTAGGCTGGCATCTAGCAAGACAGATACCTTCCTGGCTTCATTCCAACTTTGATCAACCATGTGCTTGAGTTACAGGTATATGGGAGCATACCTGGACATTTACACGAGTTCTAAAGATTTGAAGTAGGGTAATTATGCTTGCCCTGCAACACACTTAGCTGCTGAGCAATTTCTTCAGTTCTCCTTATCACTATTAGTTTAACACTATTTTATATGATAAAAATATCAGCTAATACATCATATGTAACAAAACAAAAGATTATTATATATAAAACCATATAGTATAAGTAACATAATAATTATATACTATATAGATACTTGGATGTGGCCTATCTCAATTACCCTTATACTAAATATAATTTTCACTTTCATGCTGTTATTTGTTATCTTACAAAACAGAAAATAGGCTCCAAACTTTTGAGCAACCTCACTAACATACGTAACTGCCATTTCCATAATCTGCATTCTATTAGTTATATTTGTTGGTCAGTTTGCTCAAAGCTTTTCAGCCTGTTTTCTGACTTGATTGCTTACTTCCAAATAAGGCAATTATCTGTAGCATCTTAATCACCATCTACACTCTGAAGTTCCAAGTCCACAAAAAGGACATTGAGGGGGAAATGTTGACTCTCTGCCTCCATAAAAACTAATTAAGATACTACTTTGCTAAAAGTCTGAGATTTCACAGCACTGTGACTGTCTCTGCTCAGGGCTGGCTGACTCTCCAGGCCTGGACTCACTTTTGAGCACCATAAATTATCAGGAACATAGGATAATTGACAGAGTTGAGAGGAAAATGAAACAAATAGTTGAAGAATTGGGAGTGAGGTGTCTATGGGGAAATGACCTGGGCTTAGTGGCTGCATTTGGTTCATCTTACATTCCTTCACATGCCCTTGCCAGTGCCCAGATGTTAAATCCAGGTGCTTACAGATACATTTTGGGAAGCTTATTCACAATTGATTAAACTGTATTATTGGAGTAAGTGTAAATACTGGGAATAATACTGATGACAATCTATAGGTACTCCCATTTAATTATCTTCTTATTTTGTTAAGATTTTAGAATATAAAGGCCAATCACTTGATTTATTTTATTCCTCATAAACTGAAGATGCACTTAGGCTCTGAAACACAAAATGGTATACATTTCATTATATATTTTCTGAAGTACAAAACAACATTGCCCCCAGGTTAAACATGTTGATGGACATTATTTAACTCACTAACGTTACTGAAACATAGAACATTTTTAAGAATATTCTTGGAATACATCCAAAAAATATTTACAACATATAAATAAGATAGACATTTTAATTTTTCCCTTTATTTAATTTTCTTTTAATAGATTTCTCTATTTTTCTATTAATAGAGGTAATTCTTTAATAATATTTTATTTGTCCTTTGAAGACTTATTTATACAATGTATTTTAATCATATCCATCCATTTCTATGTATTCTCAAAATCATTAATTTATAATGAGTTTGAGTATTATAAATAAATTACATACATCATTCTCTCTCTCTCTTTTCTTTCTCTCTCTCTCTCTCTCTCTCTCTCTCTCTCTCTCTCTCTCTCTGAGTTCACCTCAGCCTTTTATTGGTTACACACTTCTTTGTTACATAATAATTTATAATCAAAAGCCTTTGCATTATTTTTCTCAAACCCATTATTTTTCCTGAAAACCCTCATATAGCTATGTCACCAGAAAGCACAGTGCACACACAAAGTCATAGTTCAGTGTCTGCAAAAGCAAGTTATACATTAACTTTTAACTCTCAGGTAAACCTCCAAATCACAGGTTATCTGGGCATAAACTTACAATTACATCATTAGCATCAGAACAAAAGATGCTAAACAGGCCAGGGTAATGTTAATATTTTTTACATGTCTAATTTTGCAGAATCTCTTTTTCCAGTTTATTGATCTCTTCTTAGTATCTTTTTCTACAATGCCTTTCAAACTCTTTTTCATGTGCAATATGAATTCTTCTTGTAGCTTCCCCCAGGGTTCTTTCACAATCCTGAATTCTAATTCTCAGAATTTATACCATAGTTTCCTTAGGCAGGTAATGCCAGGGAGTCAAATCAATTTGTTCTAATCTTTCCAGGAAGGTCTGTTCACTAATCTGAAGGCCCCCTTGTGGGGGTCCAGACACTTCTACCTATCCTTTATCGTTTTTGTCTTGTTTATATAATTTCAGTTTTCCCAAATAATATTTCTGAATTAAACTTTCTATTATTAGATATCTTCTTTCATGGGGTCTCTCACCATTGCTCACTAATTCAGTAGACCCAACTCTTTCTTCCTCTATCTTCTCCCTTGTATTTTCTGTGGTCAGCCCTGTCCTTAGTGACTTGGACCTGGTGTTCCTTTTCCTTGAGGTCTTCAATTCTCTTAACTAATTTCAAATTTTCAAAAATTTTCAAATTTTTCGAAAACATTTCCTGCTTCAAATATTTCCTGGTACAACTTAATCATCATGAGTTGGGTAAGATTTCCCAGAGAACAATTAAGGCAGTTGGCCTCCACCTCCAGAACCCCTTGTCCTGATATGCCTGGGTTGACTGCTTGAACAGCCAGGGCCAGAGCAGTTTGTTCCTAATACACATGAGAGTCATTTCCTTCTTTAGTAATGCCCTCAATCCCTTTTCCAGAAATTTTTATCAGAATTAAATTTGAGAACAATACGGTATAGAAAAAGGCAAAACAGACAAGCATACAAAAAAGAACAACACCATTTGTACACTAGAAAGCCAAAAGTGCTAGTCAGGTTGATGATATTCCCACAGCCAAAACTGCCACGCATGAGGAAAATAATGAAAATGCATTGATTATGTATTATTGTATAACAAGAAAGTGTGTAACCAATAAAAGACTGAGGTGAACTCAGAGAGAGAGACAGAGACAGAAAGACAGAGACAGAAAGACAGAGACAGAGAGAGATACAGAGAGAGACAGAGAGACAGAGACTGCAAGCTGTCTCCAAGTGTAGCTTCTGATAAGCAACACTCACCTGTCAGCTTGTACCTGCATAGTTGCCTGAGACACTGATTTCATGCCAATCCAATAATTCCATTTTTTGGAGAACCGACTAAGGCTGGTTCTCAGCATCATTGACTTGAGAACTTTTCAGTGATGGACTGTGTTTGGAGAAAGAGTGTCAATGGGTTCTAATGCTGTATGAATGATACCATAATAAAAAGAGGAAAACTATGTACAGAGTCAGACAAGAGAAACTAAGTAAAATTGCAAGAGGAACATGCTTACCCACCACTCATGGAGAAAGATCTGAAGCCAATGGTTCTCCTATAACTTCCAGAGGGAGCTAAGCTGTTCTTCACCTTGACCTTGTACTCCTGACAGTTGAAATTGTGAGAAACTCTGCTGCTTAAGCTTCTTATTCATTACTTTGTTAACAATCCTTATCAAAGTCATAGAAAGTGTGTATAATATTATGTAAGATACAAAAATTACATAAATAACCTCATGTAATTAGCCGCTAAAAACATCCATTATTATATTCCCTGTGGCTTCGGAAAATGTTTTATTGGCACTTCAACAATAGTAAGACACAATTTCCAGTTTTTTCTTTCTAAATTTCATATCCTTATCTCCTAATTTAAAATTAGGAACTGAACTCTTCCTCCCAAACTGAGTCTCCAAGAGGAAATCAGAAGACAGTCATCTGCCCAGAATTCCCATTGTTTTTCACCAGTAGAGGGTCAGATGAATCACTGAGACAATACATCATGGATCAAAGAACAAAAGTATACATTCAAATCTTGACTCCGTCACTGTCTAGCATGATGGCAGAAGGCCCTTTCTTTCATCTTATTTACTTCTGCAAAATGTGGTTAATAGGATTGAAATCACAGTGTAATTATGAAAACATAGTGAGGTAATAAATATGAAATACCTGGCATTTTGAGCAATCCAAATCAAGCTCATTTTCTTCTCATTTAGGTTTCAAAATGTTGTGCCTCCCAACAGTTGAACTGGGCCAGACCTGAACAACTCAAAACCGAACTTGAACTTCTAAGGAACAAATAAAATTATCAATAGAAGGTTCTGACCTTTCTGCTTTCTGATCCACACACATGCAGAATGATCATTTTCCATCATCCTGCATTATTTCTTACAACAATGTTTTAAAAGGAAAGAATGCTGGTCTTTTGGCATCACCATGATATGCCAAAATATGATGTCATTTGGTGTTGAAATCACTCACCATCCTCTGTAATATCACTTCTGTTGGCTGGGATGTCTTGGATATGTCAAAAGTGATTTTGCTTAATCCAATGTGTTAGTAAAAAGTTTCTCCTAATTCTGGATCAGTACTAATCTACCTTGAGGATTCTGGAATGCTACTTTACTTGATGATTGCAGCCATCCCCACATTTTCTAGTGCCAGGTATAAAGGAACATGAAACCAAGTTTGGTAAAGATGAAGATACTATCAATTATCAGGAAAATACTGGTGGCTCTGTGGTTTCTAATACTTACAGGTAGGCCTTTGAGATTTTTTTTTCTGGTAGAATCAGAGGGTAACTTCGTATGTGTTCAGCAACTAAACATATTTATCTTTGTTTTCCCTAGAGCATTATATATAACAAACTTTTGTGAAGCAGAGCTGGAGATGGACTTCAGTTACTAATTAACCCACTCATCAGTTGTCAACTGTGACATATGGAGCATCTATCAGCTGCTCATCATATGGCCCTTAAAAGGAGCAAAAAGAAAGATTATCTTTCCTTCTTGATCAGTATCAACTGATTGATATTTTCTGCAAGAAATTCAATAGGTGTTCCCTTCAATAGTGCTTTGGAAAAACATGTAAGAGTCACTTATTAGATGCACAAGGCAAGAGAAATTTAGTGTTAATGACTTGATTCCTGAAGCCTGATACCTCATGGCAGAACTTTATAGAGTTCAGACACCTATGTCGGCAGCTTAAGGCAAACATGAGATGCTAATCACCCAGCCATCAACAAAGACAGAGCTTGGAGTCACTCCACCTCTGGCTTATAGCAAGGTGATGGTCTATGGATGCCCCAGTGTCCACTGACCTTGCTGATAATTAGAAAGAAAAGGAAGTAGACAAATGGTGGAGCAGATAATATAAGAGTGGTCAAATACAACATCACAGAGCATCTTTGGTGAGGGCAGTTGAACTCAAATGTTGAAAAGAATTCAGGCATTTAAGGATAACAGAGACAAAGCACTCAAACAAAAGAAGCAACAAGGTGAGGATCCAAAGCTTAAAACTGACTTAGGTGATTTAAGAAATAGGCTAAGTGCCCATAGTACTAGAGCTTATTAGCACAGGACTAGGTAAAAAAGTGAAGTGATCAGATGCATAGGAAGTGGCTAGACCATGTAAAACCTACAGTGTTTGATAATATCAATGTACCATGATGGATCGTTGGGAGTAGCAGTCAGCAAAGTAGGACTGAAAATTAAGCCCATGAAATTTGTAGGCAAAAGCCTCACTCATGTATAAGATTTTGCATGGCTGATTCATTCATAAGAATAACATGATTGTGGAAAGTTAGAATCTTGCTGATCTAGTGTCAAATTATCTTAAGAGTATCTTAGAACCCTATTGGCCATTTGTTGCTCACTTCTGTAGCTGATCTAACATCTTTTGAGGGAAAGAAAACTCATAAAATAATATTAACAAACCACTAGCTTCTACCAACTCAAAAGCTAAAGAAGTTACCAGAAAACACCTGAGAGTTAGAGCAAAGATTTTTATGCTAAGCTCTAACCTGATCTCCACCAATGCATTTGGTAAGTGCCTTGATTTATGACTCTCTTTTGTTCTGTAACAATAAAACTACATGAAAATCTCCCATGTTGGAATGGGTCATGCAAGGCAAACTGAATCCAAACCAGGCTCATAGTAACTCAAATTTGGCTCAGAATAGACTCTCTTATTCCCTTTGAGTTGAAAACTGTGTTTCTCATTGACACTAACCATCGAATTAAGAATTTTCACCAGTGAAATGGATAATTTCATGTGTCTACCTATCTTGGCTGCAAAATGCCCAGACAGCTGGCTGGACATTATTCCTGGACATGTCAGTGACTTTGCTTGAGGAAAACATTAGCGTTAGAATTGGCAAGCTGCATTAGGCTGACAGCCCTAGATGTAAGGTGTCATCTTATTTACCAAGGACATGGACCAAACTACAAGGCATCTACGTTTGTCATCCTTAAGTCTGCTGAGCATGAGTAAGAATGCTGAACTTCTGCCCACCTCTCTTAGATCATAGGGCTCAGCCCTCAGACTAGAACCTATGATGTTGATTTTCAGGGTCACTCCAGACTTAATTGCATGGCTCATTTCCTGGGGTCTCCAGCTTTCAAATTGAACCTCATAAGACACCTCCTGCTCCATAATCCTGTAATCTGTCTGTCTGTCTGATTATCTCTGTCTCTGTCTGTCTGTGTCTTCTGTCTCTCTGGTTTTCTATCTCTGTCTCTCTCTGTCTCTCTCTGTCTCTCTCTGTCTCTCTCTGTCTCTCTCTCTCTCTCTCTCTCTCTCTCTGTGTGTGTGTGTGTGTGTGTGTGTGTGCATGCGTGTGTGTGTGTGTTGGCCATTATTCTCTGGAAAAGGAAATACCCAGCACAAACTGGAAAATGGCATTTCTGCCATAGCTGTTCCCTTTACTATAATTAAAACTTGGTGAAATAAAGATTGTAGAAAACCTTTAACATCAGTTGGGGTAGATTTTTTTTGTTTTTGTTTGTTTGTCTTGTCCATTTGTTTTTCTTTTTCTGACTTTATAAAATTAATAATCAAGTAGACAAATGCCTCCTTCCCAGGTTCAGTCTTTATACTATAAGTAAAAAACCATCTGTAAGTGATGGTTATAGAATTAAAAGACTTGAGATTGAGTATCAACTAAATTGTCTATATGAGCTTAAAATCCAAATCCAACAGGAATCCCAAACAGGCAAATTCAAAAGAGTTTTCCTTTTCTAAGCCCCTTTTCTAAGCCCTCTGAATACAGAATATCCTCTGTAAACTAGCCAGGAGAAAGAAACCCAGCTTTACAGCACATGTAGCCTGGAAGGCAAGGAAAGAAACATTTAAGCTGTTATTCAAACAAGTTTCATTCCAATTACTACTTTCCTCTCTGTCAGAACCAATTATTCTCACTAGTGACATGGTCACTTCTTGTGGAATCGATTGGAAGATCTCCCTTCATATTTTGCCTGGTGTTTACCCTTCTGGTTGTTTTGGTTGTGGGTTGTTCTATAGTGTTGTTGTTGATTTTCCTGCTGCAGCCACTGCCATGGAGTGGCTTTTACATGGCCATAAAATAAAATGAATGTGCACAGGAAAAAGAGCCTTGCTCCAAGTCAAGTATTGGAAAGCTTAGCTTACTTTGCACTCAACTTCACAAGCAGAGATCTGTCTGGGGTACCTGCTTATGCTCGGTGCTTAAAGACACAAGGACCATTTGCTAGGTGATAACTCTCATGTCTAAGCAGATCTCCATTCAGCTGACTAGCAAGGGACTAACAAGCCAGATCAGTTTTTTTCTTGTGACACTAGGAGGAATGGGATCCCAAAATAACTCTAGTGTCATATGTAGTATCATATAACAAAGGTGGGTGCCTGTCACCACCTACAGGATGCTATTAGTGTGGATTATTGAGTCACCATTAAATAGAGAAGGGGGAAGCTCACAGAAAAAGCTCATGTGTACCTAATATGTGGCTATTTGGTTGATTGAGTAGTGTCCATGCTTCCAGGCTGGTTCCCTTCTTACTCATCTTGTCTTGCATTCTTCTCTACTTCTTTTGAAAGTTGGCCCTGAGTATCAAAATGATAGTCAGCATTATACTTTTTTAAAACAAGTTTATTGCTGACAGCCCAACAACTCACATGTTCAGGCTGTGCCAATTAAAGTTACTACTAATTGCTCAAAGAGAAAACCCTTTATATTAACATGGTTTTCTTTGCTATGCTCTGGTCACAGTCATTGAGTTTGTTTTGAGGTTGACAGTCCTACTGCTTTCCCTTTGTAATTTATCTCCGATGCACAGTAGTTGCTCAGCAAATCCCTTTCAATAGAAGTGTTAAGTGATAAACTCCAGAAGTACAACTCAACACATTACTTAATACTGGAATACAAAAGTTTACACCCCCCCACCTGTGTCAGCTATATGCATGCCTTTGTGCAAGTTCAATTAGTCATCAAATATTTCTGAGTTATATCATTAAGGAATGAAAGCCAAAGACAGTACTAGACATATGAATCACATGTCATCTTATAGGACAGTAGCATCATGAATGTAAAATATCCCCCAAAGACTCATTAACTTGAATAATCAATCCCTTGCTGGTCATACTATTTTGGGAGGTAATGGAATCATTAGGAAATAAGACCTAGCTAGAGAAAGTAGTCACAACCCTGAAGCTGCAGCCTCAAACTGATTTTCTTCCATGAAGGACTATGTCCCCTAAAACTGTGAGTGATTATTAACCACCATCTCCTAGTTTTCTTCTCCTCTCACATTTGGTAATAGCAATAAGAAAAGTCACTAATATAGGTTTGGTTATTGTAAATTTATAGGTTTATAGGTGGTGTTTGGACTTTGTTCTTATGAGCTATATAACTTTTATCATAAAGCACACACACAAACACACACACACACACACACACACACACAGAGAGAGAGAGAGAGAGAGAGAGAGAGAGAGAGAGAGAGAGAGAGAGAGAGAGCACAATTATATGGTAGGTACAAAAACCATATTAACTTCCTCCTTGACATTTTGTTGTAAGAAAATATAAATCCTTTCTAAAATAAAAAACCATTTTTGTAGCTGATGATTTGGAATAGGCTCAACATAAGGCATATGGGTAGAATCTTCAAGGTAGATCACCATGCTGCATAGAGAATGGGTGGTGCTCCCTCCAGAAAGAAAGTAAAAATGTAGGAATGTTTATCTTTGTCTCAATATATGCTCTTTATTTTTAAGTACCAGTATTAGTCCTCACAAAGTTAAATTGTTTTCTTTTCTTTTATAGCTCTAAGAGCCTTTGCTTTCCAAATATGGTGCATATGACTCCACATTTAAGTCATTCATGATAGCAACACATGTTTTATATATGTAACTAACTGTAGCTGTAGTTCTCAACCTGTGTAACCTGACCCTTGGGGATTGTATATCAGATACTCTGAACTTTAAATATTCACTACAATTCATAACAGTAACAACGTTATAGTTATGAAGTAGCAACAAAATTTGGTTCAAAGTCACCACAACATGAAGATCTGTACTGAAGTTTTGCAGCATTAGGAAGGTTGAGAACCACTTAACTATAGTCCATGCCAAATACCTCTATTTCTTATGGAAATGCAGATTATAGCCCTAAGGTGTTTTAATAGTTGTGTATTTATATTTTCCATCAGGGTACAACATCATCCAGCAGCACAAGAATCAAGCTGAGGCTACACCTTTATAAGGTTTTCCAGTAAACATCCAATATGATACAGGATAAAAGCCAGATAACTGAGGTATGGAAACTGTATTCTGTGCTCAAAAGCTGGACAAACTCTAGGTAGACAAAAACACATTATTCTCGGCTCTTATCTGAGAACTTCTTATGGCAGCATGGATAATGCAGAAACCCATAACTGACCAAGGTGCTGAGAGCAAGTGAGAGTGGGAAGTCCTTCCTAAATAGAATATTTAATTCCACTCCTCCACTGTTTATGGAATGTTTCAGAAGTCAGGGAAGATATAATAGAGCCAGGTGATGGAAGATACCCAAGAAAAACCGGGTCTTCTGGCTGTGACGTAGCCATTGGAGTCATGAACTAAATGCAGCTGTGAGCCTGTCTACACTTTATCATGTGTGTTTAAGAAACATAATTCAGCCATCTATAGCTTCCCAAATAAGATTCTTTTGGATACTATCATTCTGATCTAGGTTTAACATATCTAAAGTAATGGAGATGAGGGGGCCCATATGTGCTATGATGGTAACTACATATTAAGTATATAGTGGGTGCCACCTTTTTGTGTGCAGACATTTGTTTTCTTCATTTGTCTTCAGATGGCTGGGAAAGAAACACACTCTCTTGCATCTTTTTATACAAGGTCCTTAATTCTACTGATGAGGGTTCAATTTTCCTAACCTTGCGAATGGCTAATGGCTTCACTTACAAATATTACAAATGGAACTAGAACTTATTATAATAATTAGCAAAGGGCATAGCAGACAATTTATTCTTCTAAGAACATACACAGTCCATGACCTTTTCACATGAAATATGCATTCATCCCATTCAGAAGTCTTAAATACTTAACTCACTTCAGTATCAACATTAAAGCAAGGCATTCAAGATCTTTGTCTAAGTATCATCTACATCAGATGTGGATAAGAGTCAAGAGGTGAGTCACTACCAAATTCTTCTCCATTAGTGAACCTATGAAACCAAACCAGTTATGAGATTTCAAAATATGGATTTGAGATGGTATAGAATAATATTTTTCATTTTTTAAAAAAATAAATAAAAGAAAAATGTTCACTCTCCAACATGCAAAGACCCAATGAGACTTCATTATTTAAAGGTTCAAGGATATTTTCCCTTTGGCTTGTAGAAGGCTGCACAGAGAGATTCCCTTGGTGGCTCCATGCCAGGATTTTAAGTGGAATCCATCTTCTGTTGACAGAAGACAATGGTTTCCCATATTCCTCGTTTTAAAAACAACCTTGCTGACCTCCATATCACCTTCTGGAATTACTGTTCTCCTGTCTTAAAGAATAGTGCCATTCATAGACATGTAGATCTAGAGTTCTTATGAAACTTAAGAGCCATCTTCTTCAGTTCTGTACCATCTATCTTAGCCCACTTCCATTGAGATGGAAATGATCCTATTGCAGCGGCTGACTAGGTACCTGCCTCAGATCCATACCAGTGATCCACCTCAACTCTCACATTGCTAGATTCTACTTCTAAACATGATCTTCTTATTTATAATTCAAAAAGGCTTGAAATTGTCTTAGGTCTATAAATTTAAATCCCTTTTCATTTAACACCTTTACCCCGAATTCAGTTATCTCTTCTCACATTTTACTACTAGCGGTCGGGAAGAACCAAATGGCTCCTTTGACACTCACTAGAAACCTTCCCAGTTACATATCCAATTTTATTGCTTGCATGTCCCACTCATGAAACTGCAGATAGACGATCACAGGTCAGACAAGCTGTCTCTTTTCTGCCACTTTTTAAAACCAAGGATCACCTTACTCCATTGTCTAAATTTATGTTGCTTCTTTCTGTCTTAGCCTTCCTCATCCATACATCTATCAGAATCCAATATCTGGATATTTATGCGTTTGCCAAGAAGACAGAAACACTGTCTACATCTTTCTTCTCATTTTTGTAAAAAAATTAATGGCAATGTGAAAATATCCCAACATGCATTTCAAAACCCATTAAAACAGTCTTGAGTCACTTTCACAGAGTTAGACATTGGCCACAGTAACACTTCCATCCTCACCACCAATGACTTAATTAGTCTTTTCAGTTTTTTCTTACAAGTAGTGTATATTAAGTGTCTTAAAGACATTATTTAAGACAGCTCCAGAATCCAGGAACATCCAAGATCAAGGTCCCATCAGGTTGGTGTCTGGTGAGCTCCCGCCTGACTTTTAGACATTTATCCTCTGCTACCTTCACACAGCTGACAGACATTATCCACAGTGTGTTCTTCTTACCAGCCCACTGACCTCATTTGGGAGGATTTCGTTGTGTCCTAATTATCGCTCATAGGCCTCACTTCCAAGTACATTGGAGTTTACATATGAACTTAGAGAGAGCACAGACATCCAATACATAGAAAAAAATAATAAAAAGGGATGGTGTAAACCCACAGTTTACTTGAAGTTTGAGCTTTATAGATTTACAAACAAGTTCTTTTTTGTGAACTGTAAAATACACACACATGTACACACACCTACACACACAAATATATACACACACATCATGCATGTATTTACTATTTATTTTTTTTGACTGTCATAATTGACATGTGCTATAATGATGCTGTCAAACTTGAATACTTATGGAAAATTATTCTTTCACATGTATTTTAAGAATTCACTTTATTAAATAAACTAATCTCTGAAACACTTTATTTACCAGGTTTGTTTATATATTCATGATCTGACTATAATTGAAATAGCTACTATAAGCGTAATTTCTATAAACCCAAAGTTAATATTTTTAACCTTTTGCTAAAGAATTTCTAAAACTGTAACACAGAGAATTAATAAATGAAGGTCTTTTTATCTATTACATATACAAATAAATAATCATTTAAAATAATTTTGAGTCTCGAGGCAGAGATGTGAACTGAGTTCCCCCTCCATTTATCCATTTACTATTAAGTGTACTTACTTAATCCTTACTTAATAAAATTTATCAATTTACTGGTTATGGAAGATGCAAACGGCAGCTCTTACAGAATGAAAACCTAAGGCAAAAGCAAGGCCATTGACCACCTCTGAGATCCCCACTGAGAAATAAGCAGGAAGAAGAGAAGTCTGGTCCCATGTAAGAGGCAGACCTCCACCCCAGAGGTGTTTATTTTCCTTTAATCATTTAGTGAAGCAACACAGACATGCTGGCCTACCCAGGGCACTCTCCCAAAGCTCCAGCACGACCAAGATATGGATGAAGGGAGGATCCCCTGGTGAGTCTGGAGAAGTTTGAGACAGCCCTGTGCTTTCTCAATTCTGAGCTCTGTACTCTGCAACTCAACACAGGCCCTTCACAATGAACTCTGTCCCATGAACAATAGACACTCCAGGAAAAAATAATAATCAGTCTTGTAGGTCCCTGTGCTCTGAAAGATATGTACCGCTGCCTTCCCAAGGCTGAGAGTACAGTGAGAAAGTTTATACCACCCCATCTATAAGGGCATCTGAATAGATTCTATGCCACTCTTCTGTGAAAGAAGAAGAATGAAGTAATCCATCTCTATGTTCCCTTTCTCTAAGTTTCAATCCACAAATTATTCCCAAGATAGGGGGTGGCTATTTTCCAATGTTGCTGCCATTCTTCCTTAAGCTTTTTAATTGCCAGATATACTTTAATTGACCACATATTGATTAGCCTGTTCTTTCTTGAAGAAAAATTGTTTAGAATATAAGGATCCTAGTTTCCATAAGAAACACCAAACCTTCTTTCTGGATTTAGCAACTCCATTCTCCCTTCACCAAAACTCTTAGTAAGTACCAGTGAACATCATGCTCTGAAACCTGTGAATGGATGTCTGTAGCTCTTTCTTTGACTGACCTACTTGGAAGTATCTGACAGGGACACATATTGTATGGTGGGATTATCTCTTAATAACTTATCCCAAATTTTCACCTACCAGAGCTGCCTGCCATGTCTTTCATGCTTTGATCACCTATTAGAATATTGATATTCTTCTAGGTTCCAGCTTGGTCGTTCACTGTCACTTTATGGACCTGCCCTACTAAACACAGCTATGCAAGGCTTCTGCTTGCATCCAAGTATGAGTGATTTCACTTCCAGCGTTGCCACCACTCTAAAGATATCTTACATAGTTTGAAATTCTATAATTTCAAAGCAGAATAACTGCTTTCCTCACAGAAATGTCCTACTTATTGGCTGTGATCACTTCTCTCCTACCCTCTATATATGTCGACTTAATTAATGACTCCAATGGCTGTTTCCTCAACAACCAGCAGAAAACAAGTTGGGCTGGGGAGATGGCTCAGCAGGCAAAGGTGCTTGATGCCAAACTTGAGGGCCTGAGTGTGATTCCTGGGATCAAAAGAGATAATGTATTCCAACAAATTGTTCTCTGTCCTCCATACAGTGGTATATAGTGGACACACACACACACATACACACACACACACACGTGTATGTGTGCACACACTTATGCACACACAAATACATATACAACATGCACACAGCATGCACACAGACATGTAGCAAGCAGACAAACAAATAATAAATATGTTTTTTTAAGAAGAAAAGAGGACTATGAGAAATAATCTTTTTAAAGTATATAAAAAGTAAATTATTCTAAGTAATCCATCCATGTACTCAGAGCAAACAGTGAAGTGAAGGGGGAGTGTAAATCCAACACTTTTTGGCTGTAAAACAAGCAGTTTTCCTTTGTTTACACATGTAGTTACAAATATGCCTCTACATACTTATTTATTCAAGCACATGTTGATAGCTACAACATTTCTGGCCTATTAGAGAATGTTGATTATTATGTGATCAATATCTTTTGAATAATACTTTCCACCCTCTCCATCCTATTCCATGTCATCTTTACATAAATATTGAGCTTCAATACACACTACAATTGCTTGTAAAGTCTATTTATGTCAACGATGCAACAAGGCAAAGTTCACAGTGGAGGCCAGGCACACTCTGCCAACAACTAGCTTAAACAAGGGGAAGTTGACACTTTCAGCGAGGGGGGAACCCTTCCATGAATCGCTGCTTTATGGAAATCTTGCCAGCAGATGCAGTTTGAGGAGAAAGAGGATGTCTGGTATGGTTTATAGGACTGTAGGGTCAGATGTCAAGCAAGGCCTTCTTACAACGGACCACAGGAGGTTGTCTCTTCTATGTAACTTATGACAAATATTTAGGAATTAAATAATTCTGTTGAGGAAGGCGCAGTGCCTTTTACAGCCTGCAATCCCTAGGGTTGCCATGGATGTGAGCTTCAGAGTTTCCACAGCATTACTAAATATTTGCAGAGAGCCATTTCCTGTTTCAAGAATGACAAGAAGTGTGACTTTGGGGTTGAACATAGTGCTGGTCAACTATTTCAAAAGGGCTGGACTGTGTTAAAAATCCACACTTCAACATGTTACAGCACCTTTCGGCCTTGGCAAAGCCAGCTCAACCTGAGAAATTAAATCAAATTTGAATATTCTGTCCTCCGAGGTCTCAGAGAGGGTCAGATAGCAGAGTGGGGCTGCTTCATAGGAGACCATTCTCTGCAAGCGAGTGGTAGAACTCAGGCATGAAATCCTCTATTCAGGAGAATACAACCTCATATTATCCTAAAATGTCCATGATGAGGTGAACACGTTCAGATAGAATAACATTGCCACCCCCTCCAGCCTCTTAACCTTCAGCCGCCTCTGAAATGATTTCATTATTCAGATTCACAAAATGTAACTTATTTGCTTCCTCTAGCTGCCAAAATTTTGCAAACCGTTGCTAGGATCTGCTAGATGGTCTGAGACCTAACTGTGGTGTCTCTCTCCTGAACATAAAATATCAAATATACTCACTCTGAACAAGGAAAATAATAGGCACCCTTTCTTAGTGTCTTCCACATAGCATATTCTATGTGAAGTTCTTTGCAAACATTATCTAAAGCAAGAGTTATTTTAATTCTGTAGGCCCATGTTTAATTCTGTAGGTTTCAACATAAAAAAGATGATACTAAACTTATTCTCTAAGCCAAGTCTGCCCACCCAGGTTTATAGCATCAACTACTCAGGAAACTGACAGAGAAGGATTAGAAAGTCAAAGCTTGTCAAGTTACAGAGTTACTTAAAAGGCAGCTTGAGCAGCTACATGAGAAACTGTTTAAAAAGAAACAAACAATCAAAATAAAATGAAGACAGAGACTATAACTCTGTGGTAGCATGCTTACCAACATACGTAAGCACTTAGGTTCGATACCTAAAATTCACTAGTACTACCAAGAAAAAATATTCTCTTATTCTCTAAAGGAGTGTTTGAAATTTGAGAGCAATTCAGTAAACTCCTCAAGGTGATGCACCTAAGTACTAATGGATGCTACTCAAGCAGACCCAACTCCAAAGCCATGCTATGCCTACTATACCAACAATAGCAACTGTAGTCACTCCCAAAGTACAAAGAACCCACAGTATGACTATGGTACAATATACAATAAAGAGAAGCAGCTACCAAGCATAGAAATAGAAATCATAAAAGATAAAAACCACTTGTTCTTTCATGTATTCATCTCTCTCTTTCCCTCCTTCTCTTCTTCCTTTCTCCCCTTCTCCCTCTCTCCCATGTGTGTGTGTGTGTGTGTGTGTGTGTGTGTGTGTACAGTCTCATAAGTTGGTGGCATTTTTGATGGGGCACTCTCCACTTGACAACACTGTCTTGAAATTTCATTGCAGCATATCTAACTCCCATTCCCACCCAGACAATGCCATGTTCAAGTGTATGCTAAATCTATTCTCATATCCTGCTGCTCCATTGTCCCATATGTCTTGATATTTCTGGGTTGTTTTTTTTCAAAAACAACAAATCTTTACATACTTACCCACTTTTCATATGCACATATGGACCATTAGCTTTCAAGAATATGGGTCTTCTATGTTCTGAAGACCTTTTACATCCTTATGGATACTCAAGAAAGTAGTCAAAATGTGTTTTCTATTCAATTAATAAACTACTCTCAGTAAAAGCAATCAGGTCCAAGTATGTTTGGGAGTTTGAACCGCAAATTCGATGAAGTAAGTAGCACTCCGGTGAATATTAAAGAAAGCCTAAAAGCAGATGAAGTGATTATTTGAAAAAGGAATTGCAATTCAAAATAAGTCCAACTCTGTGACATGGGGAAGGATTATGTGAGCAAGCACAGCTGGACAAAGATTTGGGTTCTGTCCAATCAGAAGAGCATTTTATTTTCTGCAGAGCTCTTACTGAGGAATTAAGAGCATTTTTCTCTAACAGTGGTCCTACCTTTACCTATGACTGCCATAGCCCAAAAAGGTTGCAAATGAGCATATCACAGCTTCTAAACCCATGTATTTCTAGTGTGTATTCCAGAAGCTTGAAATCGCAGTGAACGGACTTAGGAACATTGTGTGAAAAACTGAGCTACAATTTATTAAGGAAGGAAGAGGGGGTTTTGTTCTAAGACAATGCACATTCCAAGCCGTCTTCCCTACCATTCCCTTTAACTCAGTTCTCCATTAACACTCGGATTCTCTAACTTCTTAGTCTAGTCTTCTATCATTCGCTCTGCCTCCTTTCCCCTCTCTGTTGGCTGTCCTATACCCATCATCTATACCACTATGTGCTTTGCACTTCCCTGCCCTGTTTGTGCCTTAGAAACAAGCCCATTACTGAAAAGGCAAGGAGGAGAAAGCACAATAGGGGTTTAAGCCCCTGCTCCCTCCCTGATTGACTGTTAAGGCTTTGCAATGGTTCCAATTTCTCTGCTTCCACAGAGATTTCTTAAGTTGCAAGTGTATTTTTTGTTTGTTTGGTTGGTTGGTTTGTGTTATACATAGAATATATTTTCCTGCAGTATTTCATACCAGATTATTTTGCTTTTTATCCTTTTCTCCATTCATTGTTATTATGATATATTTTAAATATATCTATATTTTTAATGAATATATATAATCACATAATTTTATTCCTTTCCATTTCTGGCTCCCACCCCATTGCTCTTCTCTTTTTTCTCTTTCTCAAATCCATGGCCTCTTGTTCCATGCAAGCTTCCAATGGAGAGAAATAGCCAAGAGTCATATCTAGCCATGACTTATATGAATGAAAACAGCAACAAGCATGGCATAATATCCCTGATGATGCAGTGATGGCACGCATAACTATGGTACATATGGAGTGGCACTTTTAAGACGGGTAGCATTATTTGAATAGATATAAATTTGTTGGAGGAGGTAGGGTTTGAGGTCTCAGAAGGTCAAGCCAGTTCTCTTCCTGATGCCTGTTGATCAAGATGTAGAACTTACAGCTTCCTCTCCAGCACAATGTCTGCCTGCACACTTTCATGCTTCCATGATGATAATGAACTAAATCTCTGAAACTGTAAGGCAGCCCTAATTAAAGGTTTTCCCTTTATAAGATTTGCATGGTCATTGTTATGTCTTCATAGCAATAGAAACCCTAACTAAGACAGTATATAAGGTAGAAATCTCTGTGGATAATCCATTCAAAGCCCAACCAAGATCATAACTGAGTCCTCTAAAATATATAATATATTAGCCCACATTATCCATGTATTACTGCATTTCTTAACTTGAAGGACTCTTTTTCAATAGTCTTCATATAAGCTATAGGTCATACACATGTCATCACTTGGACTTACACTGCCTTAATATCTCTCATTTTTACACAGTTCTAAATCTGTTTTCCATTATTGGACTCACTTGCTCTGCAATGTTTTCATTAACTTCCCACCTTCATCCTGCATCTTTCTATCACATCTTTCACACCATTACATACATTTTTCTGTATTTAGGACAAATGGAAAAAATGAATATAAAGCTAGAGGTGGCAGAATCATCTCATGTTGGTAATTTTACTTCCACCTTTGTGTATCAGCTAGATCCTAGGAGCCAGTACCCAAGGTTGCTAGCTTTTCAGCGATTTCAACTTAATTTTTAATAACCAATTGCCTAAAAAGCCTCTGCCCTGAAGTAATATATCTTCATTATTACAGCTATTTCTGTATTCTTCATTATATCTTGACTAAATCATAAATGTCTCATAAGATTAAAAGGTGTCGACTTTGATAATTTGAAAGAAAAACTACCATTCAAATTAACAAAAATAACATTATTTCTAAAATGTAAAGAGATCTTAAAACACCTCTTTTAAAGGATAAATTGAAACCACAAGTTAGAGTTAAAAAGCATTGTAGTTTGACAGTAGCAGACATGTGCATCCCCAAAACTTCTGAGACTTCTTAATCAGAGAATCTCTTGCCATTGTACCAAAGCTTATAAGAGAACAGGCAAGGTTTTTAAAATGTTAGCAATGCCAGACTGAGTAGATATCTCAGTAAGTAAAGCATGTGCCACCCAAGTGTAAGAACTTGAGTTCTGACTCCCCTCCTGATTTATATAAAGCCAGTCTCACAGTGGCAGACGTCTGTAATCTGAGTACTCCTTCAAGGAGATGGGAATCAGACATGGGGGGCATCCCCAGAAGCTCATCAACTAGTCATCCTAGTATAAAAAGGAGAATAAACAAGAAAGAGACTTTGACTTACACAAGGTGAGGGATAGAGACCAATGACCTAGGATGTCCTCTGACCTCCATATAAGTATCATGGCATGTGCATTCCTGAGATTTTATGAGCATATTCTCATACATTGTAAATACCTACAGACAAACAGTCATCATGGACACAAAGATTGTTTTAATTAACAGTAAAGTATATGAAAGAAAATAAATCATAATAGTGTAAGTTTTTTCTTATCCATAAAAATATATGCTCAATGGTCATCAGAAACTGTTAATAGTACCAAAATCCTATGTATATTATGTATGCCTGTAACATGTCTTCACATACACATGCATACCTATAAACACACAAATTTAACAATTTCCAAGTTAAAAAAAAATGGTTTCTTTAATTTTTTTATTTTTTTAAATTTTTTTTAGTGCTACCTGTTCTCAGGCTACTAAGAAACATCAGCCTTCCAAGATAGGCACATAGTACCACAGACAGCTCTGCATTCTATAAAACCTAATCACTCTGAGGATGAAGTAGCTTCTCTATAACAGGCCAGATTCTGTCTGTTCAGCTCATATATTCCTAACTTCCTAACTTTGGGTACAATAGGCTAATATCCTCTTTTGGTTTCCTACTTCACTGTTCAATCAGTCAGAAAACCAGAACTGCATAATTCATGTGGGAGCAATTTGAATTAAAACAAGTAGTTAAAGAAAGCATTAAACAAAAACAAAAAAAGACTGGGGCTGATGGAATGACTTAGTGGGTACAGGTCCTTCTGTGCTGTCCTGATAAGCTGACTTTGATCTGTAGAACTCGCAAGGTAACAGGAGGAAACTGAAAGAGATATCCTCTGATACCACATATATACTGTGACAAATGAGTGTCTGTCAACACACACACACACACACACACACACACACACACACCACCACCACCACCACCACCACACAAAAACATCAGCATCAGCATCATCAACAAAAATTAAAAACTTAGAACAAATTTAAGAACTATTTAAACCAACCACGGTAGATCTTGGATTACAAATATAAGCATAAGTGTTTACACACCAAAATTAACTTAAGAGAAAACACAGTGCAGTGTCTAATAAAGAGTAGGAATGATAGTTTGTCTGACAGAGCTACACTATTTGAGAAGGGGCAGCTACTCACGTGACTGTGAACATGACAACAGCTAGAAGAAACCACCCATGTGGCAGGAGCAGAATTTTGTATTGCTCATTCAAAGTCTTGGCCAAAACTCTTGCCCCAAATGTAAGCAACATGCCCAGAGGAAATAAGCTTGTGGTCAGAATTAAAGTTTAAAGAGAAATAAATTATATGCCATTAATGAACATGAAAGTCACTGAATTTCCACCTCTCCATCCAGCAAGTCAGACGTGTCTCTCAGCTCATCTGGATCTCCATTTCCTAATCCATACACAGTTTAGGAGTTTGGACTCTTTAATCAATCTGCCCCACATTGTCTTGGATCCATGGGCAGCAAAAGTATGACTTGACTTAGAAGAGATCCTATTTACATGTGTTCTATGTGAAGTAATGATGGCAAGACATACGGTACTTGAGAAGATCCTGTGGAATAGTATTTATAAATGTCTGAGCAAGCATGGCAACACTATTAGTAATGTTCTGCTCTACCTTTCATTTCTTTCTAGCTCCATCATTTGCAGGTATCTGAAGCCCAGAGCCATCTGGCCTGTATCTATGTGACTCTGAATTCTAATGCATCCCACACATACATACTATATAGTCAGAGAGCTTTGTGTTGTTTTGTCTTTAACTTACAAAGATCACAGAGAACTCAACTAAATCTTCAGTGTTTGTGAGAAGCTCACTTGAAAAATGCTTTCTAGCTATTCTGTACGATGCTTTCAGTTATGCACAGCTTCCATGGTAGTAAGAGGGGGGAAGTCTGTATTTTAACAGGTTTTGTAGCCTGCCAAGAACTGTTATAAAACAATATTTTGATGAGTTATACAGTAAATGAATCAGAAACATATGAGCTTAATTTCCCTAAGAATACATGTGGGTTTAAAAATGAAAGGAAAGGAATGTTGGCATAATTTGCTATGCCAAACCTAAAATGTTAGAAAAATATTTTCAGATATTAGGATGCACACATCCTAAACAGCTCAATTTGCTCATCTTTCAGTGGCCTGCTTCCACTTTACCTTGTGAGTCTGGTCTTCCATAACCAGAATAAGAAAAACCTAAAAATGAAAAACAAAGAAAAAAAAAACAAACCAGCAAAAACAAACAAACAAAAACAAAATTTAAAAAAAGAAATGAAAAGAAAAAGTAAACATGGCACATGTCAAAGAAACAGAAGTTCCAAGTCTTAGGCCTGGCACTTCCATTGGTTAGCAGGAAGATTACAGGTCAATCATCCAACCTTCCTGCACCACAGCTCAGGATAATAGTCCCCTACTGCTGACCTCAAAGGATTATTCAGAGTGCTGTTTGAATGGGAATGCAGGAAGAAGTGACAACCCTTGGATGATGAGGGCCAGTGCCAAAAGAAGAGATGCTGTCTGCAGTTTGGGGTGGATATTCAGATGAACTCAGAACTGTGTCAGGCAGCAACAGACATGCCCAAGAGCAACCTGTGGCCAGGTGAAGAGAAGTCTCTTATGTATAAAATGTACTCAGGATGTCTACTATGGATTGTAATACAATGCTGGTTTGGCAGCACCTCTGTCACTTGGTGCTGCTGCTTTCATCACACATGATAGATAGCCTTATCCACAGTGGGGTGTAGATGGTCATTATGAAGATAATAAAGATTCAGAAAGGACATAAGCATGATACTTTACTCCAATATGATTGCTGTTCTCATAAGAGGAGAAGGATTCAGCAGGGATGCCTGCCCTGACAAATGACCTGAACAAGTAACTAGAGAGAGAAGGCACACACCAGAGATAGAAGTGACCACCCTTTATAAACTAGTCATGAAAGTGACATACCATTACTTATACTGAATTCTGGTGGCTACCCAGAGTTCAATGCATGAATCTCCTAGCATATCATTCATTCATCTGAGAGTTAGAAACCATAATTCATAAGCGCATTCTTGTTCTAAAGTCTCTTCATCGTTTTTCTTTGTTGTAAGTATACAAGATCTCCTTATTTCCTCTCCTCTCCTCTCTTTTCCCTTCTCTTTCTCTTACTCTTCTCTCCCTCATCTACTTTAAACTGAGAACAAAGCTAGCTATTGTATATGACCCAAACCAAGATCATCACTTGGAAAACAACAGAACAAACTTATTAACACAAAGGTTTGTATAACTAATAAGGAAAGCTATCCTCTACTGCTCTGGCTGATTAAAGAAGTAAGTAAACTGAACATAATGTGGTAGTGATAAACAAAACAGAATATCTAAAGTATCTTGGTGTTATATTTACTCAACACAGAAGAGCGTCAACACAGAAAGTCCACCTAATTGAACAAGTCACTTTGTGAAATCCAAATGCCAAGTAAACAACAACAACAAATGTCAAGAGATTTGGTTGAAGAGTGAACCAGATAATGTGGACACTCCATCTCAATTCTTCATTTCCTTATGTGGGATGTGCAAACATAAGACCTAGAATACCTGAAAATATTATCAGAGCTAAATAATATTGAGCTAAAAATCCTGAATTCCCTCATTACAGTAAGTAAAACTTGTCTTAAAAAATTCATATTACATAGTTACAGCTTCATCATCACTTCTTGCATTGTTGTCAAAATGAACCACAAAAAGCTGCCTGTATTTCTAGTACTAGATGTAGGATAACTCTAAACCTGCTGCATGAAGAAAGCATCATGAAGTCCAGCAAATGTCAAATGTTCTCGACTAACTCGCACTTCCCACAATGTTTCTGTTTCTTTCTTGCAATAATATGCCAATGAGGTCTGCTAAGTGGCAGATAAGAGACTATGGTGGTTTGAACAGCTAGGAAGCACATAAGACTCACGTGTTTTAAAGCTTGGACATACGGAGTGGAACTAGTTGGAGGTACGGCTTCGGTGGCGTGGGTGTGGCCTTGTTGGAGGAAGTGTGTCACTGTGGAGACAGGCCTTCAGGTCTTCTGTCCATTTTCTCCTTCAGCCTGTGGATCAGGATGTAGAACTCTCAGTCCCTTCTCCAGCACCATGCTTGCCTGCTTGCCACCATGCTTCTTGCTATGACAATAATGAACTAAACCTGTGAAACTGTAAGCCAGCCCCAATTAAATGGTTTCCTTTCTATAGTGGCAATGGTCATGTTGTCTCTTCATATCAATTATACCCTAACTGAGGCAGTAGACTTTGGTTCTGTTTTAGATGAAATAAAGTGCAGTGACTTAACAAAGCAGAAGTCACACATTTTTACAAAACATGAAGTTAACTACCAATTGATTGACTCAGTAGCTCTAATATTTCCTTGAGGACAAAGGTTCTGTTTGTTTTTCTTCTTAACTATTTTGTGAATACACCTTTTTTTTCCCTGTCTGTTTGACTTATCATACCAAAGTGTGAGAAGGTTGAAAACTGCATCAGTCTCCCAAACAGAAATAAGAGACACAAAGTGTAGGTCGTGTTTCATATGAATCTGTTTCATTTAGAAAAACGTACAGGTTATTTAACACTATGGTTCCTGATTACATTTTGTTGCCCAGATATCTGCCATTTTCACCATCAGCTCCTTCTTGAACATCCATACTCTGAAGAAAATTCTGCTTCACAAGTGTCTGCCTCAAAGATAGGAAAAAAGGAAGTATTGTGCCAGGTTTTTGTTGTGTCAGCCCAGCTAAGACAGAGCTATGCCTCACAGGATCTCCATGAAAAGGCTGTTTCAGAGTGGCCTGTGAGGAAATTTTGAACTAGATGAGTAGATAAAAGTACAGCTAAAGCCATAGCTTTTCTATACTTGGATATTTGGTGCAGGGTACCCAATACCCTTGGAGCCCATGTATAGTATCCCTGACCTGCTGGCATGGCTACCTCATTAGGCAGAAATTGTACCTATAGTTCTTTCTCCATAACTCTCTTTCTTGTAGACCTCAGTCCTATCCTTGGACATTGAAGCAATATAAAACCACATTAAGTGTTTAACCAGCTAACAATTTATAAGATTATATTGCCATGATAAAGATCGTGTTCTCTATCATTCTTAATAGTTCTGTTTCCTGAAGAAACGCTGACTGTTTAAATAAAAATGCCCTCCTTCTTGCAGATGAAGATACTATGACTAATGACTTCCTGATGTTGATGCAGATTGAAAATTTCCTTCTAAAGGCAGAAAACTGGCTTCTGATAGCTAGTCAAGACAGAACAGCAATGAGCAGGCATCCTGAAGGGGCCCACTGGTTTATCTCCCACATCTGTGTGTTCCTGGGAACTTGAACTTAGTCTCCTGATGGAAATAGCTATACTTTAGGAAAGTGACATGAATGCTGTTATATAACAAAAGCAAGAAGTTACCCAATTTATAAAGCAATGAATGTTTTCTCCTTATCCCTCAATATTAATCATAGTTACTAGGAAAGCAGAAGATATGAAATTATCAATATGTTTTGTTTTTAATACAGTTTTGTGAAATGCTGTGTGTTAATGTTTTAATGTCACACACCTTTTTTTTGAATATTTAGATTCTTTGGGAGTATATTCTTGAGTCAGTAACCATAAGTCTCTATTGATCTCTTAAGTTCGGTCCCCAGTGGAAGGGCTGCCATTGGCAGACTAAAATTATGAGTACACCTTCTAGGGTCTCAACACATAATGGCAAGTTGGAGCACCTGTGTTTGAAGTCACATTGTCATTGAAATGCAGCAAGACAATGTGTATGTTGTTCTGCTTAATGCTAGACTTAGGGCTGCACCCACCATTGTTCTGCAAACAGGCAGATTGTAATTGTCTGTGATCATTCAAATCTTGAGTCTTCCTAGCAGCTTAAGTAATCTCACAGATCTTTAGGCTACCATCTGGAAAATGAGGGAATAGCACACATTTTGCAAAATTGACTGGGAAAAAGGCAACGCTGACAGATGATGAAGGTCATAACCCAGAATATGTGGACACTTCTACAAGTAATTTTTGACTAAATAGATGAAGGAATGTAGGGGTGGGGGGGCAGTAGAAACTAAACAAAGCATGATAAGCAGCTTGGTCAACACACTAGTGAAATAAAACACATAAAACATCTTCTGCAAGGATTGTCCATTCAATATAATGCTGTGTGCCTTGGTTCACACCTAAGTAGTCCTTTATCTCTTTGATCTACTTAAAAATGTTAACCCTTTCTCATTTGACTGTTTTTAAGATTGAGACTTTTTTTCTTGAACACACACATACACATACACACCCTTTCTCATTTGACTGTTTTTAAGATTGAGACTTTTTTTGTTGAATACACACATACACATACACACACTTGTATGGATTTTCACCATTGCCACATTGTATTTTTAGTTTTCAGAGCTGAGGACTGAACCCAGGACCTTGTGCTTGCTAGGCAAGCCCTCTACCGCAGAGCTAAATTCCCAATCCCATATAGGTAGTTTAAGCTAAGTATTTTCGAGATTATAATTCCAACATTTCTCCCTTTCCTTTCCTCCCTTTTAAAAAACTTTTCTTAAGCCCCCCTCCTTGCCATCTTTCAAATTATGGCCTTTTTTAAAAACTATTTTTACATGCATGTATCTATATGTATGTATATATTTCTAAATATAACTTGTTCCATCTGTATATTGTTACTTGTATGAATGCTTTCAGGACTGATAATATGGTATTAGACGTGCTATCTACTGCAAAACCAAAAATTATTAGTTGCAAGGATATTTTGATGCTAAGAGTTTGTCAAAATTTTATCTAGAAAAACCATAGCCATATAAAGCTAATAAAATATACAGAAAAATTGAAAATAAAAAGGTAGACCTTAATGCATCTCCTCAGTGATTGTGCTTAAAAATTAGGCTCATTTTCCTATTTTGTTAGCTTCTGGCAATAATAAACACAATACAAATAAGCATAAAACATCTCATGTTCACCAACCTAAATTTGCAATAGGATGTAATTGTAATTCAATATGCCTGGAAGCTTTATCTCCTTAGTGTAAATATAACCTGAGTTTTAGAAAGAATATAAAGCTCTGACATGAGAAAACAAATTAAAAACCTTCACCTTTACATTCTCCTAAGTGAAAAATGTCCACATCCTGAGCGAGAGGGATGATCCGGGATCTGGGTGGGAACCAGCACTGGGAGTTATCTGGGAGGACCATGCTTAAAATCCAGGACCTTTTTGACCTGTTTGGTGGTAGGTTTACATTGAAACTGTTATAAATTATTACAGAGGTGAAGCCAAGCCAAACAGTCCAACATAAATATATCTGCAGACACACTGGCTACTATATATTCTAAACACTGTCGGTAAATGAATAAACAGAGCTTTCTAAATCATTTAAGAAAATATATTTATTCACACAATCAATAATTTTTTTTATTTTTCAGCTTCAGACCCCTTAAGAGAGAAGAGAGGGGAGGGAGAGAGGGAAAGAAGGAAGGAGGGAGGGGAAGAGAGAGGAAAAAAAAACTAGCTTTCGTGAAATCTGTAAATCTCTTACATTCCCAACTTGTTCCTCTCCTGTGATGATGACCAGAACTTCAGAGTCTCTCAGTGAAGTGTGAAGACTTTTCTTGTGGATATTTGACTAATTTCTACCTGCTGAAATGCCCTACTGTGTTATACAAATTCAACAGACTGACTACATCTGTGTACAGCGACAAAAAAAGCATAATATAACAGTATGATTCCCCCAGGCTTACTGGGAAAGCAGCAAGGTTTCTGGCTTGTCTTTACAGGGTGAGTCACAGCCAACCTGAGCAGACCAAATCCTGTGGTCTGCTTTTATTTGCCTAGCCATATAATTCAGGGATTTAAGTCTGCACATTGTTGACCAAAACATTAATTGTGGCAAAATAGTTTGTGTCTGTAGCGAAAGAGTAATACCAAAGTAACCCACATATAGTGACCATGAATTAGTTAAAGCATGGGTCGTGTTCTGTAGCCAGGGAGAGCTCCTACCCTCTGAAGACGGAGTCATTGGGAGGTCTGGTGTTGAGGACACCTTCAACAGCAGGTGAGGTTGTTCAGGGGAATTGGGGTCGGGTTGGGGTAGTACACAAGTACAAACAGCAGTGATTAGAAGTTGAAGCATTTCTGGTGAGTATTTCTCACCTCTGTGTGCTCCATTATTAATCAATGTAGCTATCTTTCTCTGTCGTCTGAGTTTCCTTATCTTTTAAACAGATCAAATCACGATAATCTGCAGCCCACTTTACCTAGGAGTGACTTACTTTCCATTTTACCCCAAGTCCTCGGAAGTGCATGAGATATTGATACAACTAACAAATGTTTTACACAGCAGACAAAATCAGACCTAAAAAAATGCCAAACTGGATGTCACCAAACATAGATGATTTCCAAAGACTTCATGAAAGGAGATTTCCCAAGAGCAGCACAGGATAAGGAGATCTGTATACTGATATAGGCTTTTATTTTTCTTTAAAAAAAAAATCTAGAATATTCATCTTGAAGCTTATTTGGAAACAAACGATCCTGTCATCCTAAAGTCCATACTGCCAAAACTGCTATTGGGATATGCATTCACTGACTTCAGAATTGTGAGCCAGAAAGAACTGTTTCTTCTTTTAAACAGAGAAAAGACACACTGCCCCACCCCACCCCACCCCATCATCCCAACCTCCTACATAAAATCTTGCTACAGACAACTCTAAGTATAGCTGCTGAGCTAGGAAATAGGGGACTACATTTCCAGATCCTCAATGTCTCTCTCACCTATGCCTCTTCAGGACAACACAGTATTAGTTTCCTAGGCTATTGTGGCAGAATACCATAAACTGTCCAAAAGAACAACAGATGTTTATGCTCACCCAGTTCTGGAGGGGATGCATCCAAACTCCATTATAACAGGGTTATTTGGCTCCTACAGAATGCCCTGAGGGGGAATTCATTCTATACTGTTTTCTAGTTGCTGACAATGGTCAGTTATCATTGATCTTTTTGCCTGAGAAAGAGTCCTCACAAGTGTGGATCTCTCTTTCCCTAAAGACACTACACATATCCATATAGGTCAAACCTAATCTAAGATGAATCTTCTTCCTAACTCACAACCTCTGTAGTGACTGTTACCTAAATAAAGTCATAATCTTAGGAAATGGTGGCTAAGACTGCAACATTTTTTATAAGGATAAAATTCAGCTTCTACTACTAATCAATTCACATCATGCTTCTTTCAGGTTATAAAGATTCTCCGTCTTTACATTCTAGAAACACTGTCAAGTAGACGTTCCTGGCATGGACATCCATGGTTGCCAAGATTTTCTAAGAAGTTCATGAGTTAGTTGTTTTAATATTAAGCATTAAAATAATGAGGGGTGTTTTTTTTAGAGTTTTTCATGACTATATGGTGATTATTAAGGGCAACACTCTCTCCTTAATAATCTGTTGATTTCATTTGCATGAATTCTTGGCTGCCATAGTGTTATAAAATAAAACTGCACATTTTCAGAAATTAAATTAATCTTAGTGATTCCACTCTGCTCTTTTAGTTGGTTTGGGTTATATCTATTATAATACCTGAAATATCATAATCGCTAATAAACTACTCATTTAAAATTCTAAACTGTGACCAGCTATGGAGACATATATGCTCCTGGACTTGATTGCAAGTTCAAGACCAACCTGGTCTACAGGGCAAGTTGCAGGCCAGCCAGTCAAGGATATGTAGTGAGACAATCTCTTAAAAGTAAAAATGAAACCCTTCCTGATTCCACCTATAAACTCAGTGGGAAATAAGGCCACTGTGCAGGACCATTGTCCTTGTACTGTGTATAGGATAGACTTTTGTCATGAAACAGAAAATGAAATGGATTGCTTTCTGAATCCACAGCTCCATCACACATCTCTACATATTATAAATAACAAAGAAAGTGACATTTTAGAGAATGCTCTACCCAGAACAAGAAAAGAACCTATGTCAAAGGAAGCAGGGAACACTACAATAGGCAGACATCTGTGAAATTACAACAAAAGGAAGATAAGATTGCTAGCACAGTAATTTTTGTCATTCTGTCTTAGGTAGCATAGCACTTTCTAAAGAGCGAAACAGCCAGTGAAGTAGCTACTA
This sequence comes from Mastomys natalensis, assembly GCA_021653895.1. Classification (NCBI taxonomy): domain Eukaryota; kingdom Metazoa; phylum Chordata; class Mammalia; order Rodentia; family Muridae; genus Mastomys; species Mastomys natalensis. The sequence goes on from JAJTUV010002433.1 coordinate 141,969, forward strand.
CATTTGCATAAACTATATTTAAAGTTTAGGAGAATGATTTTTGGGTGGGAAGAGGCTGGAGAGTCAAAGTCAACTACATAGCTGAGGCTGGCCTAGAACTTGCTGTGTAGCCCAGACTGACCTTAAACTCCAGATACTCCTACCTTAGCCTTCTGAGTGCCAAGTGTTGGGATTCTAAGTGGGTGACACGAGGCCTGACTGAAAACGGAATATTTCAAATTAAGGCACAGTGAGTTCTTTTACTTATTAGTTTTCAAGTGAAGAGCCGTAAAAGCATCTTATTAGAGAAACTCCATATTGCATTGGCTAACAGAAGGCACTCAAGAGCCAATAGCTCTATGCAGCTTTGCAGACTGACCCTGGTCAGCTTGCAGAGTGAAAAGTCAGGGTGAATTGGAGCCATCCATGCTCCATGACTCTAAACTGGCCAAACTGGAGACGTAGCTGCAGGATGTTGCCAATTGAAAATTTGAATTGTAGACATTTTCAGCACTGTAATGTGTAAGACCGTTTTCATTTTTCAAATGCTTGTATTGCTATATAGGTTGCAATTATCAAGGCAAATATAATTTTAATTTTTTATTTTTTAATTAAAATACAAATATATCATTTCTCCCTTCTCATACCAACCTTTCCCATGAATTCTCACTTGTTGTCTCTTACATTTATGACCTTATTTCTTTAATTATTAATTTGTTGCTAATTTATATACTTAAGAATATATATGTATGTACATAAGAATATATATGTGTGTACATTCTTAAGTGTATAAATACAACATGCTCAGTCCATATACTTCTATGTTTATAATTTCAGTTTGTTCACTTAATATTGGATAAACAATTATGGGGCTCCTCTTATTTTCTGGTTCTCTGGATTCTGTAGTTTCCTATTTTAAAACTCATTCTTAAATATGCTACCAAACTTCTAATTATGATACCATAGGCACACACATATGTATTTATGTATGTATATAGTCATATATTCATATCTCTCTGTGTCCTCAATAGTTCTTAGAATTGGAATCAATCTTAAGATCAGAATTTGATACTGATATAAGTAACCTTTGATTATTCTTACTTATTCCTCTCCTTACTCTTTGAATCCAGCTTGCTTGTTAGAATCTAACTTTGCTTGAGTTCATACCCACTATTTGAGTCACACCTCTAAGTTCTCACTTGACCAGCAAATTCTCGAAAGGGTCACTCTCTCACTCTCACCGTCTCACTTGATTAGAGGATGAGAGACAAAGGTAGGGGAAAATAGGCTCCCTGTCTTCTCTGCTCTAATCCTTATCTGTAGACCAGATGCCAAAGAATTAATGCCTGGATATGGAGGGAGCTCCCAGGACCCTATATCCTGCATACAAACAAACATCTGTTGATACCTACTGATGCTGTGCTTGCTTGTTATTGTAGTGAATACCCTGGTACATAGCATTGTGAAAAAACATCAATGGCATTTATTATTATAAGCAAGTTATTGATCATCCATAAAGCTCCCAGTACACAAATATGCTGAGAGAGCATTAGGTATTTTCTGCCATTATGATATCCTTTCCATGGCCCTGGAGCAATCTGCTGCAGTCCGGATGAGGTAATGTGAACTGAAAACAACGACAGTGAGGTCCAAACCAGTGTTTTGCTTCGGGATGCAGCCCAACACCTTTCAAAGGAGCCCAAACCAAGAGTTCAGCCTATAGGCTTGTCCTCTAAGTCCTGGTTTTTGTTGCTCTTTGCCAGTTGCAAAAGGAAAAAGAACAAACTTGCAAAACTACTCCCTGAGGACCTCTTGGTATTTGAGCCTGGCTCAAGGCAGAGCATATGAAAAGCCTGTGTGAAAACCTGTTTTCAGTAAGAGACTTCTGGACAACGAAGACTGTTGGAATACCCTTCATAGAGCCAAGAAGCTTCTAGAGGCCTGGCCACACACTCCTGATTCAACTCAGGGACCAGACGAAGTAGGATTCTGACTCATTAGTAATAGGGTGAGGAGACGTTGCGTGTAGAGACATTTGGAGAAGAGAGATTCAGATCTCAGTCGTCCCTATTTTTATTTAAGCTTTAGGTGTATTTACACAAAGGTTTGGGCAGCATTAAACCACAGCCAGTCTGAAAGGTCCTGGGAGCTAGGAAGTAATCCCTCTTGCTCCACTTGAAAGGAACCTTTGGGGCCAACCATCAGCCAGGGGAGTTTCCGGTTCATTTGGAATCTGGGTCTTCAACACAGTGTGGCTTTTTCTCCTTTTCCCCTCTCTCCCTCCTCTACCTGTTCAACTAAGAAACAAGCTTACCCATTAAGTATTTTTCCATATTTCTCCACAAATGCAAAAGCCACTTCTGCTGGCATAGAAAGGAAGTCTTGCAGGAAACCTTGCAGCTCAGAAAGCTCTCTTATCTGTTACCTAGTCCATCTTTGCTATGGCCTTGAATGTGAGATGTCCATTGTTTACCCAGGAAAATGAAAGCAACAGGATTCAAAAGAACCAAGAAGCTCACTGGATGTAGTCTTATGTGAGCTAAATTTAAATTGGAAAAGGAGAAATAGGCTTTTAAACAGTGGCTCAGAGATGGTCAAGATTTACTGATCCCTAATATTACAGAGTTCAGGAGTCAGTATGCTGTGGCTGGAAAGGTGACCTCTTTATATTAAAGAAATTGGATATTTTTAATGTTGTTATTTCCAACATGTAGCATCCACTTCCTGCTATTCTGTGTTTGCTCAAATTTCAAACATTTCTATACCCACTCCTGCCATCAGCAAAGATGCTAGGAATCAGCTGTAAAAGGCACAGAAGAGCTGGGCTCCATCTGTGGACCACAGCATCCTCCTTTCTTACAGTCTGTTCATTAGAACTTGGTCATGTAGCCACAACTAACTGCAGCTGATGGAGTGCTATTTCTATCAGATCGTGTAACCAGCTAAAGATCATAAGTTCTTTAAGTGTATAATAATGAAAACATGTTGAGAGACATGCACAGATTCTTTTATAGCCTCAAGGAAGACTGAAAGATTCCAGAAGCCTAGTTCTTGTTCTGTGAGATATGTACACCCTCTCTTTACAAGCCGGACTTGGATTGGGCCAGAAGCTGGTCTGAGTGATTGCTCAGGCTAGATGATACCTGGATAAATGTGAGCTTCACAACACAAAGTAGATATTGAGGTAGAGATAAAAGATAGTGAGGTAGAGATAAAAGCCTGTACTCCAAAGGTAGAAACCATCCAGTTCTACATGGTATGTTGACTTTTACAGGTGCATGCTGGAAGAATTTATCAATTCTTATTCAAATCCAAGATGAATGTAGGAAGTGTTAGGCACCATACCAGAATATTCATAGGAAATATTTTTCTTGATATGCGTAACACCACTGAAATATCATAGTTATGTATGAATAGTAAGATGCTATAACAAAGTAGTGTTAGGTTGTGACAGGGAGGGTATTATTGCAGGAAAAAACAACTGCCTTAGATCCTTGCTTTGCCATCTGTTGAGTGTGAGGTATTGACGAAGCTGCTTATCTGATTTGTGCTGTAGTTTTCCCAGGTGCAACGTAAAGCAATGTCTTCTGTCTGACTGCCATGAGAATAAGGGAAGCAATATCAGTGATGGGTTTGGAATGATACATGGTGTGCACCAGACATTTACTACATATTTACTGCTCCTATCGCAGAGGGTGTCATTATTGTCCCAAGAACAATTACCCAGTGCCATTATGCATAGCTTTTATTCTATCCTTTGATGAATGCTATTTTGGAGTAACTACCACAATCAGTATTAGTTCCTTTCTCATGACTGACAAAATACACAACAGAAAACCATTTAAGGAAGGATAGGTTTCCTTTTCCTCATAATTTGAATTCACAGTCCATCATGACAGGAAAGGTGTGGAGGCCAGAGCTTGAAGCTGCTGGTCACATTGCATCTGCAGTCACAGGGCAGACAGAGATGAGCATCCCTGCTCAGTGCCTCTCCTTCCTCTTCTTTCTGGAACATAAGCCTATGGGATAGTGCTACCTGCATCTAGACAAGGTCTTCTAACCATCATTACTCTCATCTAGAAAACTCTTGCAGACATGCACAGAAGTTCTTTTTCCTAGTGAGCCTAGATAGTGTCAGGTTGACACTATTAACCCCTATATATGCCAATCAGAAATCAAGGATTTGAGCATCTCTGTTAAATTTTTATAACTCAACAACTTGTGACTGTTATCAGAAGAGACTGAGGATTCATCCAGTTGACACAAAATATGTGAATCTGTTTTTTCTAGTTCCATGGACTTCCTGTAAAATTATTCTTTTCATTATTATTGTGTGTGTTCATATTCACATATATAATATACAACACACATCATAGCATGTATGATGAGGAGGTCAGAGGACAGCTCTCAGGATCCCAAGAACATAGGTCATCAGGCTGGAGGAAAAAAGTTATTTAATTTGCTGAGTCATGCCACTGTTCGCATTCTTCTGTTCTTTCCACCTGTATTTTATTGGTTGTGTGCTTATTTTGACCCTCTGGTTGGAAGAAAAATCCTATCATAGTAATTTTCTTCTAGCAGATGTTACCCACAGGATATAGCCTTGGATTTTTTAGCATAACACTCAGAGCCTCCATGGTATAGAATCTGATTTTATCTCCTCACTTCCTGATCCCAACCTCCTCCCCCAACTCTCTTGAAAACACATGAAAATACTGAATTCTTCACTGCTCTTCACAAGGATCTTCCCTCTAAAGTACCACGTAGCTCTGGCCTCATCTATTCTGATTCTAATAATTCCACTTCTTCTGCTCAGATGTCATTAAATATACACCAAAATAGTGAAGTATATCTTATCAGGGAAGCACAGTAGCTCAGTTCAACTTTTTATTAGAGAATGAAATTAAGATGTTTCCTTGAGGATGGAATTTGTATTTCCTCTTTGTCTTGCATGCACATACTCCACCGATTTTCCAATTGCACAGTCAACCTTCAAACATTTATTGCTCTATGCCAAACTTACACAGAGGGAAGAGAAATCTGAAGTAGCAGTTCACACCAACTGCACCCTTAATATGGGCAACAGCTCCTGATCTTAAATATTCATCATTTAATTTTCATTTGGAAGCAGAGTGATTTGAAAGCATTCTAAACAACTGCAGCCAAATGCCTTCTCTGCATCCCAGCTTCTTGTGTGATTTCAGTCATCATTATTGAAAGATATTTTCTATGCTGGCTGTCCTAGAATCCAGAGCCTTACTAGATGACTGAAGATAAAAAGAACTATACAAAGAAAGGAAGCTTGCATTGTGACTGGAAGACAATTTAGTTAAAGCCTCCAGTTGTATGAGTTCAACTACAGAAGTCTTTTTGATTTGAGCCACATGCATGTGCATATAACTACTAGTTCCTAGTTTGTAAGGTATTTACTACAAACAACTACATGTGCTTCACCTCATGCACACATTGGGAAAATGGAAAGTTCAGGTTCAGTGTGTTCATAGTTCATGTCCTAGAAGTGAGGCAAATGAGAAGAGGCAATTTCCTTAGTCCTTTAAATAAGTAAAACTTCTTGAAATGATGGAAAATAATTGAAAAGGTCTCACACTATCATATCAGAGTTCTGAAAAGGCTCATAAACATCCCCTTGCATTTTAGCTCAAAATGTTTGTGCCAGGTAGACTTAGCATGAGTTCTTAGTGAAGTGTGAGCTTCATTGTACAAAAAGTATGCAGAGATGGAGGTAAAAGGAAGATAAATTCTAGATCTTCCACTTGCTGGGAAGTTTGTATAGGTTCCTTCCACTCCACTAAATCTAATTTTGTCAGCTATACAATAAAAATAATAATAGCCAGCATCTGCAAGAGTCATCATTATTTCTATGCTGGTTGTCCTAGAATCCAGAACCTTACTAGTTGACTGAAGATAAAAAGAACTATGACAAAGAAAGGAAGCCTGCACTGTGACTGGAAGACAATTTAGTTAAAGCCTACTAAGACTATCTCGAAGCTATAGGTCCTTTAACTGGAAGCCCATAGTTCTATTCTATGAGAGTCCCAGAGTTAATCAATTTTAAAAAAAACAACCAAAAATGCACAGAGTACAAAGGAAAACAACAAAATGCTATTGTAACTGGAAATCTGAACTAAGTTAGGAAAGAGGACTTGCACAAATGTATCTCTACTGATCCTTCAAATATTTAGTTCATTGTGGGAAAGTACAAGGAAAAAGCTAGATACTCTAAATTCAGTGTGTGCATGTGTGTGTGCATGTGCATATATGCATTTGTGCGTGTCGTCT
>JAJTUV010002434.1:0-143602 GCA_021653895.1 Mastomys natalensis
AAGCTGGAATTGCATTATTTTGGGCTCTCAGCCGCATCACATGATTATCTAGTACTCTTAAAAAGTGGCCAGACTATAACAATATCACGCTCTCATCAGCCAAACGTGACGTCATAGTAACCTCAAGGAAAACTTAATGAATGACAGAACCATGTTCTGAATGGTTACCACTTTTTTTTCTTTTTTTTTGTTTTTTGTTTTTTGTTTTTGGGTTTTGGGTTTTTTTTTTTTTTTTTTTTTTTTTTTTTTTTTTTTTTTTTTGAGACAGGGTTTCTCTGTGTAGTCAGGGCTGACCTGGAACTCACTCTGTAGACCAGGCTGGCCTCGAACTCAGAAATCTGCCTGCCTCTGCCTCCCAAGTGCTGGGATTAAAGGCGTGCGCCACCACTTTCTTTATGCTAACTCATTGACCAAAATTTAACACCACCTTTTGAGTGATACTCTTTTCCCTGTAGCAAGAAGTTCACCTGTAGTTGAGAGTACACTGATGGGTGACAATTATGAATGCTCCCATCTAGAATGTTCTAGTTGTATATAAATTCTAGAGACTACTATTAAAACTTAGTATTAAGATTAGCTAATTTAGAGCTACTGAAAGGGTGAAGGGTGAAGAAAGGAGTTAAATTTTCCTTCACTTTTTTGTCTTTTCCTGTTGGAATAAAATGTAACCAGGCACAAATGATACCATGAGACTGCTCAAAGCATGCACTTTCCTGTCTCATCAGGCGAGCACATAGCTCCCAAGAGAAGGAAACGTAATTTACATGTATAAAAAGTACACCAATAACAATATTACTGATGTCAGCCAAGCTGTATTCTGTGCCTCCTGTGTTCCAAACATGATTTAAAGGGTTTATGTGAACTGATGTCTAAAACCCTTATGAAGTAGTCTTCATTACACTTATTTAGTAGAAAAAGAAACAAAAGGAAATTAAACTTTTTCTCATAAATGTTACCTTCTCGAAAACTCAGTCAGTGCAGACCTAGAAAAGAAACTTCTCCTTCATCGCATTAATAATTCACTCTCACTGAAAAATATCTTCATTTGGTCTTCCTTACTTAAGGGCAGATAGGCTGTTGGTCATAGCCTGCTCCTCTGATTGTGGTGGTGATATTTCATAGGTTCATAAATATGCAAAATTTAAAAAGATTCTCAGGTCATTTATGACAAAACTCACATCCTGGGTAGGTTTGTTTCTAGATCAACACTTCTCAACCTGTGGGTCACAACCACAGAAAACACATATATCCCATGGTGCTAGAAACTAAGATACCACTCAGTAGCAATTACAGCTATGAAGTAGTAACAAGAATAAATACAAGGTTTGGGGGTTCCCAAGACCATTGGGAAAAACGTGTGCCAGTAGTCACAACCCAAAAGATTGAGAACTACCGTTTAGGTGGACACAGTCAGCTTTTGATGATGGAGATGTCTTAGTGCCAGTGAACTAAAACTGGCTCTTCCTTAGTCACCCAAGATCTTCTTCGCAATGCTAATCCAAGAGATTGTGTTTTGGTATCACAGACTTCCCTGTAAAGGGATGAAGGAGGCTGGTCCTTATCGGAATATTGAATCATCAAATTTTTATTCCTGGTGGCCAATCTCCCCCTACTTCTTCATCCTGCCTAGCATCTATCTCCATCTGACTTGTCTACTATTGAGTTGGCCAAGAGAGGACATGAGAGAGATGGAAATGTGAACCTTACAAGGACGAGGGGATATTCTTTGAGTTTCCCTTCTGCACACAGTGTGAAAACCACTAATCTCATACTATCTCAATGCAAGAAACAGACCTTGGTTTGGAAGAGGTAGGAGGGACAAAGGAAGCCAGCAGGAAGATAAAGGGGATCCAGAGAAGGAAGTAAACAAAAAGCGTAGATGAACAGTGCACCAAAGACTTAGCTTCAGAATGCAGAGGCCATTCAAGACTGTTCAGCTACAGGAAGGGAATCTTTTATCTAAACATCAGCATTGAAAACATTTAGATAACAGAGCACAACTTGAATTCCGTCCATCTTTCTCTGTTTTACTCCATCCCACTCTGGAACTGTTCACACTGCAGAGTCATACCTGGGGAACACGCTCCTCCTCCGCTGCTGCTGCTATTTAAATTCTTTTAGTGGTAAAATTAATTCTTCTGACGGCAAAACAATCTGATCGTGTAATCTCTTATCTAAGCTTTCTGCCAGCCACCTTTGAAACGGTCAGGTACACTGGACATCCACGTCTGCCACAGGAGCCCTTGAAATTCAGAATCTTTGTGTTAAGCTTTTTGTTTCTTCTTTAAGAGTGACACTAGACAGCTCAGTCTGGCCTCCAACTAGAGATTCTCCTGCCTCAGCCTCCCAAAGGCTAAGATTACCGATGTGTGTTCACATACTTAAACTCGATACTTTTATAATGCATGTGTCGCTACTGGACCGTTATATAGAGAATCCACAATCCAGGAAATGGCTCTGCTTCAGAAGTCTTACTTTGAGGGAGGTGACATTAGGGTACAGGGGTTCTCTGGGTATTGGCAAGCCCCTGACTTACAGATCAGCAGTTTGAGGCCACGAACAGTTAAGCGTTTCATTAATTTCTGAATCTGTAAAAGATTGATGTACGCTTTCGTTTAATGGTGTCCTTCAAATGTTTATCCAGCTACGTTTACAATTACGGACTGTAGGTTACTTACTAAAGACTCCATTCACTACTGAGTAGGCATTCACTATGTGTGGTGGTTTGAGTAAGAATGGCCCTGTAAGCTCAGATATTTGAATACGTAGGGAGTAGCATTATTTGAAAGGATTAGGAGGTGTGGCCTTGTTGAAGGAAATGTGTCACCTGGGGTATGCTCTGGGGCTTCAAAATTCCAAGCCAGTCTTAGTCTTTTTCTCTCTCTTCTGCCTTTGGATCCAGATGTAGAACTCTCAGCTACTAGGTCTGCCTGCATACTCCAGTGCTTCCCATTACGATGATAATGGACCAAACCTCTGTTACTGTAAGCAAGCCCCATTAAAACATTTTCTTTATAGGAGTTGTTGTGGTCATGGTATCTCTTGACAGTCATAGAACAACACTGTCTAAGACGCTATGGATGATTAAAGGAAGAAACAAGCAGACCTGGGAATCACTCTCATTTCCTGTATGTCACTGAAAACTCTTACACATTAAAATAGACTGTTTTTAAATGACCAGAGACTAAAAACTCTTATATCCAAACCATGTATACAAAAACTAAAATGCCTTCTGAGTGAACCAAGCAGGATTAACTAAACGAAGGGAAAGTGCAGTGGCTGAGCGTAGATCCACTGACCTAATTTCTGTACTGATTAGCAAAAAAGAGAAAGAAAATGTAGCCCAGGTCCTACGGCCTGAAAGGCACTTTGACTTAGTTAACAGAGACAATGGGACAATAAGATAATGTTTTTTTTTTTTTTTTACTGCTGGCAAAAATAAAATTACTATTTGAAGGTAAACAACACCCTAAATCTATTTATCTAATAATAGAAGCCAAAATATATTTTTATGATTAGTTAGAGGAAACGTAACACAACCATGATAGTAAACCTAAGCTTATAGAAAGAAGGTTGATTTTCAAATAGCACCATGAAAAGTGGTGTGTAACTCACAAGTCTTAAAGCTTTCACTCTTAAGGAACACTATTAGCCCAAGCAAAATATTTTAGCAGCGATGAACCCAGGGACAGGTATGAATGAGTGTTTCGGTGAACTAGGCAATGTTTAAACAAGAATCAATTCTGTGCTAATGCATAATCTAGCAAATGACTACATAGTATCCTTCGCTAGGATGCTCTTGTGTTTCTAAGCGGCAGAAGCAAAGTAAGGTTGGAAGCGTGATCTACTCTTTGCTGGGTGAATTTTTCTACTCCAGCCATGTCTACCTAGTGAGTGTCACATCTTAGAAATTTGGTTTAATTTAATGATTGTGAATATCCAAAATGTTGTGTGTGTGTGTGTGTGTGTGTGTGTGTGTAAGTTTTCCTGTGGTGGGAGGGGACGTAGACACACATGTATGTATGCATGTGAAGCCAGAGCATGATCTTGGGTCTCATCCTTAGGAATAAAGGATCTCTCATTGGTTGGAGCACTACAATTAGGCTAGAAAGAGTGTTGACCAGTGAGCCCCAAGAATCCTCTAACCTCTCTCCCTGGGGCATGGATTACAGACACATGTCCCCTGGGTAACCAACCAAGTCATTTCCTCAGCCCTTTAAATACTTTTTGTCCACCAAAATTAACTTCAAATTTCATCTTATTAAAAACAACAACAACAAAAACCACTTCACATAAACAGAGTATATCCAGAAACTCTTCAAGTTATAAGATGCTAATCACTTTTAAGAGATAAAGAGAAAGGGTCGGGGTGGGGTCTAGAAATGTCTAAAAGTCAGAACCTAAAGAAAAAAAACAAAGAAAGAATGCTTTCATTATTTATAGTCTCTCTGCTGAGATGTTTAAAGTTATTTCAACAGGAAGGTCTGGGGAAGGATCAAAGACACTTGGGGTGTCTGATACATCTAATTAGACAGCAAAAGCCGAAGCCTGCCTTACATCTCCGTTCCTGCCGCCCAAGCAAGCAGCCAGCACCATGTGTAGAAACAGCTTTAATCATTATAACTGACCTTTGGCACGATTAATAGGCTACCAGGCGTGATTCCTCACTGTAGGCTGAAAAACTGCAACTAACTCCAGAGAAAATTACATAATCACTGGAGCGAAAGACAAGCAAATAAGTTAGGCACAAGCCAATTGAGATGGAGTGGCTCAGCCTGTCAGCCTGCCTCTCCTTAGCTTTGTCCACCAGACACATAATATACACCTTGAGGTGCCAGGGTGAGGTAATGCTTTAGGGCATATAATGGATCCTATTTTCTCCTTTTTAAATAATGTTGAGGTACCACAGCCTTCATCCTAGGAAGAGGGGAGGGTTAAGAATCAAACACGTCTTGTCATCCCCGTACCCCACAGGCCTATAAAAGGTAGGATCAATTCGCTTCAGCAGTGAGTAATAACCTCTATGTCCTTGAAGAAGCACATTGAGAAATGCCAGAGTCACAGACCTATACAGCCAATGACACTGATTAAATGCTCTATTTGCTATATATTTTATTGAACGTAGAGGCGGGGCAGCGAGTTGATATTGCTCTGTCTGGGGAAGAGCAGGGAGAGACCAGGCTTCCCTAGGGAAATACCATTTGCAAATGAACGTTGCACTTTCTGGTGAACTTCACTGAAGTCCATATTTTAGGAAATCCTAGTTTAGCAGACTACCTGTGCCCCATCCACTCAAAGCTTACTGTCATCTATTGGGGTGTTTACCTACTAATGCATCTCACATGCAGCCAGCCCCATGCACCTGGAGATGCTACAGATTTTCTAGGCTGAACTTACCTACCTTGCCAACAGCTTTCCTGGCAATACAGGCTAGCAGTGCCCACACAGATGCATGTAAGGGAACTAAGGAAGCTCATGCTGGAAGAATTGATGTGACCCAGTTGGACTGGCCAACCAGCCTAGAGAAGGAAGGCAATAAGAATGTGCTCTCTTTCAACCTCCGCTGGCATTCTCAGTGACTTGAAGGAAATGCTCAAATTATATGTATGAAAGTATATGGAAGAATACCATGAAAAATAAGGCCGTAGGCTGGAATATATATATAATAAATATATATATATATATATATATATATATAAAGTTTTGTCCTTGCTTGGTGATACAAGGCCAACCCACTGTTAGAGCCTTGGGAAGAGTGCTTGCATCAAAGTCTGTGCATGACAGAGTATCAAAACACTCAGATAACATTATTTATTATTATTATTATTAATTTATTACAACTTGAGGAGTGATTAAGGACAACATTGGGTGTTGATCATCTCCAGCTTCCACACACGTGCACACGTCATTCATGTACATCTGCATACAAACACATCATACATTCAATTTGTTTTTTTAATTTTAAAAATTGGCAACCTAACTTGTAGGGAGAACAGCTCCCAAATTTTGCTGCCCCTTGGGATACCTGAAAACTTTTAAAAATTACTCTACTGAGCCCACATCCCAGCCTAACTAATTCAGAATATCTTGAGTAGGTGACCTAGATGTCACACCTCTCTGTGTGTTCCCAGTATACTGTCACTTTGAAAAGCCAGCGGAATTGTACAACTGGATGGTGAGGCATGAGAATCACCCAGAGCCCTCCTCTAAGGGCAGTTTGCTCAGCCACAGTCCCAATTTCTGACGCAGTAGGTATGGGCTGCCATTCTCAGAAGCTCCTGGGTGACGCTGAGACTGAATAGGAACTAATCGGAACCACACAGGCTCATGACCTGCTTCGGATGTGTTTAGTGAAAGAATGACTTTCTAACTGAAAAGGCTCTTCTCCTTTTGCCATTCTGAGGAAGTCTTCCGAGACTCACTGCCATCAAGATCCCCCACTGTGCTCATAGTGCAGACCCTTCAGATGGACAAGGTCGGAATCACCACAGATGAGCATATCTTGCTGCTTTGCTCTCCGCCCCATGATTCTGCTCTCCAAAGGACAAGGAGCACGGCTTTGCCTCCCCGTCCCCTGTGATTCTGATAGTTCTCTACTAACCGAAATGATTCAAGCATAAAGAGACCTTTATTCACTATCTGGGAAGTGAGGACTCAATTCCCCCACACAGAGGACTCTCGAGTGCATTGTTCTGTGGGTCAGAAGTCAAGGTCACAGGTGACATTTTCAGATAACACAGTGGATAAGTCAGTTGCAAAAAGTCTCCTGGGTACTGATCACACTCCCTTTATTATCTGCAGGAATCGTACAAAGCATCACCCTTTCTAGAAAGCTCTCTTGTAGCGCACAGTGCGTGGTTTTATAAAATACTATTGGATGCATTTGGGGCTGTTCCAACTCCCATTTCTGTGTCTACCACGAGAAGTAAAAGTGAACGCTTCCTTTCACTTTTTTTTTTTTTTTTGCTTGCACTCACGTTTAACAAATGCAAAGCTAATGGTAAAATATTTAATTTGCTTATAATTTTTAAATGACTTTGGTAATTGCCTTGAAGGATGGGTTGGAGCTATTCAAATACAAAATTGCATCCCAATTACACCGCTCCCCAGCTGGTAGCTTCAGGAGGAATTATGTAGTCACCTGGACCTCTGTTCCCTCACTTGCAAAGTGTGGATAACGATAACTCCCACCTCATGGGAATAAGCTCAGGCAGACAAACACTCAGCTCGGGACCTATAGCAGAACAAGTCTCCCGTAGATGTCAGCTTTCCCTCGCTCTTACGTACTGGACGTTCAATGAACACCAAAGAATGTAGTAAATGAACAAACGAGTAGCCAAACAAACATTAGAAAAGGGAATATTTGGGTTCTATCATTCTTCAAAGTCTGGAGTTGTTCAGTGTCTAAAATTTAAGAGGGTGGGGCTAGAGAGTGTGATTCAGTGTGAGTGTGAGCTGGAGATATCGTGTTACCAGTGCTTTAACTTTGCTAAATTGTCTTGGGTTTTTCCCCTTCCTTCCTTCCTTCCTTTCCTTCCTTCCTTCCTTCCTTCCTTCTTCCTTCCTTCCTTCTTCTTTCTCTTCCTCCTCCTCTCTCTCTCTCTCTCTCTCTCCTCCTCTCTCTCTCTCTCTCTGTGTCTTTCCTTCCTTTTATTTACTTTTACTTTAAAGATATGTGCCACAATTCTCAGCTTACAGATTTGGGGTATTTAAATTTAAAAAGTGTGTGTGTGTGTGTGTGTGTGTGTCTGTCTGTCTGTCTGTCTTTCTCCTGCATGTTCACCCTTCCATCCTGTGCATGAAGTGCTGCTGAAGGGCAGAAGAGAACATTAGACTGCCTAGAAGTGGAGATAGAGAGTCGTGAGTCAGGATGTGGGTGCTGGGAATCAGACTCTGGTCCTCTGCAAGAGCACTCAGTGCTCTTAAACCGCTGAGTCATCTCTCCAGCCCATCCCCTTTTCATGTTTACAAATAAAGCACGCTATGATTATCACATCAGAACACCAGGATGAGCTTCAAAGTTCAGTAAATGCCTCGAGATTGTGTTCATTTCTTTTTAGTCAAATCTAGAGAAAAACTTAGCAGTTGGCCTAAATGTCAGTGCTTAATTTTCAGAGACATGGCAAAGGCAGATCTGTAGCTCACATCACCATTTGGAGTCCTTAATGACCCAGGTTAAATATGAATAATGCTTATATAAAGGAAATCCACTTTTAATGATGCTCCTTTTCGGCCCATTATTGCATTTTCCCTACCTAATACTCAAATTTAATATAATAATAAAATGCACCATTAAGTCCCAGCTATATTTAGATGTATATCCTGAGCCTTAAGCATCTAAGACCTTGCACATACACATAGAGGCAGCACCTGTTAGATACAAAAGCAAACACAAACTAATAGCAAGGCCTTGCATATATCATAAAATAAAACCCATACATGGCTTATTGTTACATTATCTACAGAATATGTGTGAAGGTTAAGCTAAATTTGAGGTTTATTTTGGTCTAGGAGATTTGAAGGTACTTTATTTTGGGCCAATCCTAGTGAAAAAGGTTATCAAAGAAGCAATGATTTTCTAGGCTCATTCAAATATGCCGAGTTCTATAACTGGCATAGATTTTTAAATAGTTACATGATTTAAAGGGTTAATACAGAGGCTAAATCCATAGATACCTATTACACGTGCTTTAATTTATGAGAGAACCTTCAACAAAGTAAGACTTGCATATATAAAACACTCGTAAAGTTGGTTGAGGAAGTACAAACAACAATGGTGACAACCAACTAGCCGAGACTCGCTGAGAGCTTGTCTTTTGGGGACAGGCATTGAACTTGGTTGTCATCGTGTCTCCTCCGGCAGTCCCAAGAGACGTGTGCCCTACCCACTTTACAGCATAGAGAGGAGAGAAGCTCAGTGAGTTTTGGGAGTGACAGAGCCAACCCTGGAGCCCAGCGTTCTAACCTTGTGTGACTTCTCAAAAAGCCAAGCCAAGCAGAGAACTCCTTGGTGGGTTTAGATCTTAAATCAACATTTGTGAAAGTGGAACAAAAATCCACACACAATTAAGAAAGGATACTAAAATATAACCCTAATGGAAAGTAGCAAGGAGGGCTAAAACCCTGAATAAGTCAGAGCCTTTAGATTATTGCTGAAAATATCAAGGGTATTAGGTCGAGCGAGTCTACGACACAGAGTGTCCATCTCAGAGGCATCAAGATTCATCCTCAACTCGGCTAATGGGAACCTGAAATGGAAGGAGCAGAAACCGCCGAGCACCAATATGTGCAAGGAGAAAGCCTTCTGCTTCACGATGGCTTGGTCTAAAAGGATGGAGGCATCATGTCAGAGCAGTGCCTGTCGTTGAGCTCACTAGTGTTTATTATCCTCTGGTTATTACAGAGCACTGGGGATCAGAGACAGAAAAACACTCCTTCCTGAAGGCCCCCTGGGAAAGCACAGAGCAGCCCAACTGTAAGGCCCTTGTGACAAAGCCGAGGACATTTGGGAGGGAAAGAGCCATTTCCACTGCTGCCTGTTGAAGCCACTGGGGACACATGTCAAGTGTGTGCATTCATTGGTTGTCATAGCTCAGCCCACTAGAGTGTATGTGGCATTGTGGGGTTGAATGGGGGGAGGTGGGATGGGGGAAGACATAGAAGCAGAAGGCCCTTCTAGAACATGGTACTGGGAAGCAAGGTTTCCTAGAACAGGGAGGCAAAGGGTTTCTGAAGGAAGTCAGAATTCTGTGTGTTAAGAAGAATTAAGAGAAGAAGGACAAGATGAGGAGAGGAAGCACCCAGGGATGGCACCTGCTTTACCTCAGGTCAGGGGGATGGCTCAAGCCGAGGCCATTATGCTAGGTCTAGTCTAGGAAGAACCGAAAGAGATCAAATCATTGATTCCTTTTGAGGACTTCAAGTGCTATGATGTGATCTTTGTATTTATCAGAAGCAAACAAACAAACCTGAATTCGCCTTTTGCAGCCTTTTTTTTTTTTTTTTCCCTATCTGGACCATGTAAGAGGAGAAAGATACCCATGAAGCCTTGGAGTGCTTCGGGTTACACATGCTCGTCGTATCCTGTCCCAAATGACTCATCTCAGAAGACACAAACCATAGAAATAGGATCTACGAATTACTCCAGTTAATCTCTGCACAGCATGGAAAATTGAATGGTGTCTGCAGATGGGAGCCGATGAATGTTTACAAAGGCTTAAGGAGTAGGGAAGCGTAAAATTGAGAACAAACTCAGTGGAACGCCATGGAATGGACAAAGGACAGAAGAGCATGAATAAAGGGTGGCCCTGAAGTCACCATCTACCAACTGGGGAGACCAGGAGGAGGTTCCAACTGTTTCTGTCTCACAGAATCAAAGGACACATCCACCCACCCCATCCACCTCCAACATTGAAGGGAGGCTCCACGAGTTTACATAAAAATGTTCACCATGTGAACAGGCCCTGAACCCTGGCTGCCACCTCATCTTCTGTGTACAGTTTGTATAAAGATAAGGCAGCAAAAGCAGCTCAACTTCAAAGGGATAGAATGGGCTCAGCAGGAAGGGTTTGAATCGTCCGTTCATGCGCTCCTCTTGCATGAACAGTGAGCAAAACCCAAAAGAATGACATGGGATCGGGATGCTCTGTCACTGAGGCAAAACTTCATTAGCCACACAAGTGTGTGGGTTAGCGTGGCCCAAATCTCCGACTCCATGAAGTCGGAAAATCCTTGGAGACTTCACTTTCCTACAAACTAAATCCAGACCAACAATAAGATGATGATAACAACAGAGATATGACGAACAGATGCAGCCATGGGATCACCCTGCCACCAGAAGGCATTTGTGTCTCTGGAGCCTCTGTCCATTAACTGTGTCGTGCTTAACGACACTCGGGGATGCATGGGGCTTTAAGGGCTGCCTGGAATCCTCATGGCCAGAAGCAACACTTTTAGCAAGAGAAGAGAAAAGTGATCAAAGTTCCAAACAGTTAATTTACAGATACACTTTAAAACACGGGCCATTAACACAGTGGGGGCAGGACATGATAATCTTGGTACTTGGGCCCGCCGGTGTCTCTTCTAGTCACCCCGCCTGTAGCCTGTGTTTCTTATTTTGCAGGATTTGCTTGCTCTCTCAAGGATGATGGTGAAAGATGGAGAGAAATTAGCATATTGATTTCCCAGCACTCTGAAGGCCAAAAGCAGCAAACACTCGGTCATGTTTCAGATGACGGAATGTGAAATTAAATTAAGCGATGCATCTGTGCTCAGCACCAAATGGCCAGCCTAGTGAGTGGTTTTAAGGAGCAGAGAGTTGGGAGAGAACGAGAAAGGGAGAGAAGTAAGGTGAATGCATGGGCTAGCCAGGCAAACTAGAAAGGGTGATTGAAGGAAACCGATGTCCATTAGGTAAATCTGTGTTTCAAAATACTTGCAAGGACAGTCAGCAGCTGGCACCTCTAGCAACACAGATAGAAATTCTATATGCATTATTTTGGAAATGCTTCATGTATATAAAGTATTTTAACTTGGGGAAATTGATAACTAGATTTATTTCCTTTTAAATCATCACTTCTATCAAATACCAGTTCCTGGGCTTAATGTATTTCTAAATTCTCATGATATTCTTTTTGATGGGTCCTAGGATATAGTTTGTTTTTGAGACAATAGATCACTAAATAAAGCCCTGGCATTCATTCATTCAGTGTGTCTTGATCCAGCCGTCACCCATCAAGTCTGTAACTGAAGATTACCCTCTCCCTCGAGGACTACAGGATGGAAATTTAAAATGTATATTTGTCTGATAACTATTTATAAACTTGACATAATTTTAACATTTTTGAAACAAAATGGAAAACAGAACAGTTACTCCCTGTTTTTCTCCAGTTCTGTTCTGTAAAAAAAAAAAAAAGAAAGAAAGAAAAAGAAGAAAAAAAACCCTGATAATTCAGCATTGATAAGTGTTACCAGTAGCATATATATATATAATATATATATATATATATATATTATAATATATATATTAATATATACTATCACATTTATTATATGTGGATTAGTATTTTGCCAGAATTTATGTCTATGTGAGAGTGTCAGATCTTGGAGTTACAGGCAGTTGTGAGCTGCCATGTGGATGCTGCGATTAGAACTCAGGTCCTCTGGAATGTAATGTATATGAATGTATATGTATATTTATGTATTGTATATGTAATTACATGTATGTGTGTGTGTGATTTCTCTGTGGCCAAACCAATTTGAGAAACCCTAGAATCAGGAGTTTCCTTTCCTTTCGAGCTTTTCAAAGTCTTCATATGCTCATGCATGCAGAAGAGAGAAGATACAGGAGAGTGTTTCTAAAATGGACTGTTTGTCATCCTCTCTAGGGACCTCAGTGTGCTGGGAAATGCTACCCAACCTTCTGATCCAGTACACACTCATCTGCCCAAATCCATTCCCAAATCACATTATCAGTGCTCTCAAACCTGAGTGATGGAGTCATTTGGCCTAATGACCCCAGAAGCCAGATGCCCCAGGCTACAGACTACAAACTGACTGCATTCTGTTGCAAGAAGATTAACAAGATAGAGGCAGCAGACAGGAGGAGATTAACATATGTGAGCCAAGTTTTAACTGTATGCACTGTCACCTGCCTAGGATGCTAATTCAGTACTATGAGATTGCCATATATTTGAAGACAGGATTCCTCTGGCGATTAGAACTCTTTCCATCATGTATGTTTGAGATAGAATGCTTGATTGCTCTCCGCAGCAGTCAAAACATGTAATCCCATAAGTCAGAGTTTCCATGATGGTTATTGCTGTTGCTTTAATTATTAAACTAATAACACAAGTGTAAGATTGCATAGATAATTCAAACAAAATTGAGTCATTTACTTGTTAGCTGGCAAAAAGGTATAATAATTTCTTGTTGTGTGTTAAAGGGAGTTCTAGTTACCATGGAAGGTTGTATAAATAAGAACTCAGCTAGGCTCTTGAGAACCTGGAAATATTGTGAGACACTCCAGGGCAAGCTACAACAGACGTGAAGTCATTCAAAGGAAGACTAGGTTGTATACACATTGTTGTCTGATTTGAGAGCAGAGAGATTACCCAAATTGAGAACCTTTCCACTTATGGGAACAGAACTAATAAGTGTTCACAGACTGTTACAGAGGACAGGGAAGACATCATGCAAACAAGTAGAAAGGACCCTGAATTTCTACCACTTCTCTAGGGGATAATTTGGCAAAATCTAGGAAAATATAAGTACTCCTGGGTTGGTGAGCTGTATCAGTGGGTAAAGACTTGGACACAAGAATGGGGACCGGAGTTCAGATCCTCAAAAAGATACATGAAGCTGGCATCAGTAGCATGTGTCTGTAACCCCAGCATACCCTACAGTGAGATTAAAGATTTAATTGACTGTTAATTCGCAGGAAAATCACTGAGAGTTTGTAGGCCACATAGCCTGGCATGTACACCAGGGAACAACTGCGACTTTGCCTCTAATTGCAATAGAGGGTGAAGACTGACAGTTGATATTGTCCTCTGACTTCACACACGCTGTTACACGCACACACTTGCACCCACACAAGCACACAAACAAATTCAAAGTTAGAAGGCATTCCTTCCTGCATTATTTCATAACTAAGAGTGTGCTTGATACAAAAATGAGCACATGAGCAAAACTGATGGAGATTCAAAAGTACATTATGCCATGCTGCCTATAATAAAAGCAGTCCTGAAAGAACTACTTCAAAAGTGCAATACCAAATTTTGAAGACTCACACCAAAAAACAAATGAGGTATTCATAATTTTTTCACTGGTTGCACGTTAAAATTGTAATATCGTAATATGCCTTTTTAGTAATTATTTAATATGTATTTAATTATTTAATTAAGTAATTATTTAATGTGCTTGAAAGCATGTACATACACCACGTGTTTGCAGTAGCCTACAGAGGTTAGGAGAGGCATCAAATCTCTTAGAACTGGAGTTAGAAATGGCTAGAAGTTGTAAATATGTGTTCAGGAAACTGAATCTGTCCTCGCCAAGAGCAGGATGTGCTCTTAACCACCAAGCCACCTCTCCATTTAAAAAAAAAAAGGAAGCCCTCTGTGATACACCATTATAATGAAATATGTTATTAAAATTATATTCACCTGTTGCTTTTGTTTTTTTAAAAATATAGCCACAATAAAATATAAAACCATGCATATGGCTTCAACTCACTGTTAATATTATATTTCTGTCATACTGCTAACTCTCCAAGAAGACTTTTTCCACACACACTTCTACAGAATGCAAAACACATACACACACACACACACACGGTTATTGGTTTTGAGATTAGGTAGAGATCTAAATCTAAAACATAAAGATCATTTTGTTTTTATTTAATCCTGGGAGGTGTGCTTTCTTTTTTTTTGCCAGCAAGGTGAAGTTACTTTACCTATCTGTACTGCAGGAGCGTGGTGGTAATCAAATACAGTCAATATATAGGACCACATGCTCACAAAGTACAACAGATGTTGTCCAACACAGTTCTGGAGTTTCCTTTCGAGAAAACCATCCCTAAGGTCAGGATGAAGCTGACAGCTGCTGCACAGAAGTGGGCGGGGCAGTATTTCTTGAGCTTGTGCATATCGAGTTACCTGTAGGGAAGAAAAAGAAACTGAAGACCTCCAACAGAGATGCACGTGTTGGAAGAAACGCACAAGCTGGAGATAAATCAATGAGCAAAGGGTTGGTTTTTTAGGTCAGAGTTGGGGGCAACCCAATCTCTGGCACCATATTCTATATGTAAATAGATGTTTTAAAAGATTTATTTTTGTTTTATGTGTCTGCTTTGTCTCTATACCGAATGAATGCCTAGTACCTTAGGAGGCCAGAAAGAGGACATTGAATCTGCTGGAACTGGAGTTACAAAGGGTTGTGATCTGCTATTTAGGTGCTGTGCTGGGAACTAAACCTGGGTCCTCTTGGAAGAAAAGCCCCATCTCCCTAGATCCATAGACAGTGGATTATAAAGTATGTGTAAAGTTGTTCGGTGGTGAAGAGTTTCATGGGCGCAGGGAGGAAACTGTTTAAGTCAAAGGAAGCAGAGGAGCTTGTCTCAATGCTGTCTAGACTGGACAAGCCTGAAGACGGGAGACTGATGGAATGACTTCCGACCAGAGAGATGGTGAGGAAGAGCCCCAGCCTGGGGACATGAAGGGGAGCGAAGGTCTGATGCCCATTGACTTGGCAAGCATCCTTACCAACAGGTGACTTCTCAGAGGGGAGAGAGGGAAAACAGAAGATCCCCTCCATCAAGATGCTGTGCTCTCCAGGAAGAAAACACCTTTGTTGACATGTAATTTTAAGGTAACAGGGTGAAAGCAGATTTGAGCCACCTAGAGCAATCTGTCTTTCCTATCCCTGGTCAACAAGTTGAGTTTCAAATTAATTCGGACCCTGCTACGTGCCAGACCACCCAGGCATCAGGAGGATACTGCGAGCCTAGTGAAAATAAAAGTCTTGTGTAATGTAGTGCAGCATTTATTTTTAGTGGCTGGATTTATTTCAAGGGCTTTAGAAATGATTTTAGCTCAATACTCAAGGAAACATTAAGAGGTCACTTAGATTTTTCAGCTATACTTTAGTGCATTTTATGGAAGAATCTCTATGCTCTAGCATTTGTGACTTGTGTGCTATAAAAAGCCGCCGCCCCCCCTTCCCAAACATATTCCTCACATGTGGTACAGATTTACTACTGCAAAGAGTGTAACAGAAGAATGGTTTTTAGTAAGCTGAGGTCCGCAAGAGAAAGTAGCTTAGACCATCATGAGAGTCAGAGTTAAGGGATCTGTATTGGTCCTTCGATTTCCGTTCATTTACACCTTCACTCAACCTACAAATATTTATTCAGCATCTCCTGAGAGCAAATCATTAAGATTCCTTAAGTTACTGTTTGTCTTGGGGTGGGGGGATTCTAACAAACAAATAAATAATATACTGTAGTGTAAGCACGGTGGTGAAAAGACAATTGTGTAATAGTGACTATCTGAGAATACATGTTCTAGACAGAGACGTCCTATATTTGAGGACATGATCTTTAAGATACCTGCTTAAGAAGAAGTGGTAGGCCTGGCCTATTTAGGGGCTGTTGTGTAAGCTAGCCAAGAAACAGGGAGGTTGGCATGAGAGGGAGTCACTGTGGCTGAATGGGTAGGGAAGCAGACAGAAGGAGCTGTGGAATCCTGAAGTGCAGAATGCTGGAGGCATAGGAGGCAGCTGTGAGCTATACTCTGGCTACAAAGCAGGGTTTCACATTGGTGAAGATCACATTGGTGAAGAGGAGATTCTGGGTGACATATTAAAACCTGGCTTTGCATCTTCCAGGATCCCTATCTAGAAACAGACAGGGAAAGACTATACGGACTATATTTCAACAGTCTAAAGGACAATATGTCTCAGAAATTTCACACTACAAGCAGGTAAGCTCAGAACTCACACACAAAAGGGAAAGAGAGAGGGGAGAGAGGGAGAGAGAGAGAGAGAGAGAGAGAGAGAGAGAGAGAGAGAGAGAGGGAGAGAGAATTTAGAAGAAAAGAGGAGAGGGGTGTCTGATGGGTCAGAGGACAGAGGACAGTAAAAGCTCACAGGAGCCAGCAACACTTCACAGGACAACGCTTCAGGGACATGAGATGAAAATGGCTAAGCCTACATAGTCCTCAGCCTAGCACCAGACAAGGCTATTCCCCATGGACTCATGAATCTTAACCAGTGAGGGGTTCCTTCCAAGACAGGATCTTATACTCAGGAGAACCTTCTTGGTGTGGAATCAAGTTGAGCAAGAAAGGAAGAGTGATAAAGGACAAACAGATCCAGATAACTACAGATGCTTATCACGCAAAGTCCTGCGCCCCCCTCATTCCCCAACCTATGTGCTCTTCACGCCTACCACTGAGTGGTGAGGTTTAGTGCTCTCACCCAAGAATCTCCCAAGATTTTGTGATTCGATGACCAGAATGTGGTACAAGTGACTCTGCGGGTTCCCAGATCAAATCAAAGCATCATATGCTCCTGTCTGGCCTTCTTCACTTCTCACATGTGGAGCACAGCTACTGTTTTTTTTTTTTTTTTGAGGAATCTGAAACTCTCACAGGAGGAAGAAGGCACATGAAGAGATTTTATAAGCTGGTTGAGTGGTGTCTAAGACAGCAAGCATAGGTCCTAGACCTGAGGGAGAGCTGTCCCGCTACCTCTGTTGAGCTTCAGCTGAACCTCTGGCTTACAGCATACAAGACCGTGATAAAACAGTAATTATGCACCACTGGTACCAATAAGGATTTATTACCTAGCAACAAAAAAAATCCAAGATATTGTGGTATTGATTAAATGCTTGATCTCTAAAAAAATAATAAAGTATATGCATTTTAAAAATCGTCTTTTGTTTTGGTGAATTATAAAATAAAATCAATGCCAGTGGAGAAGTGTCCCCCTTTAAAAAGCAGATTAACTACTGGGTGGCATAATTAAATTTCCCTTACTCTGGATGGCTTCTCTGGCTAGCAAGCCCTTTAAGTGCTCTATGAGAGGATAGCTGGGTTCCTCAACCAGCATCACACTTGCAAGTGGTGGGGGATGGATAAAGAAGACATAATTTATCCTTTAAACTTGCACAAGTTTTTAAAACAGCCTCATTGAGTGGTGGTTTACATACCATAAAATTTATCTGTGTGGAATATATTTTTCTACCAAAATCATAAGGACACACAAATATCAACATCATCTAAGTTTGGAACATTGTTTGGGCTTTCCCATTAGAGTTCAACACAGGCACCCACTGTGAAGAGCTATGGCCTTCCAGAGTTCATAGCCGGCAGAAACAGCTAGCTACTAGATGGTTTTGTTTATATAGATTTCAAAAATATGCAAAAGTAATCTCATGTCACATCAGAGATTGGGATACTGGTTTACCTCCAGCGGGAGTTAAGAACTGAAATGAGCAGAATGGGAATTGGGAGGTGATCCCGAGGTTCTGACTCTCCCTGTGGATGCCGAGTGTGTACCGGTAGGTTTGTGTCTGATAGATTGATCAGGTGGTCCATTTAGAAGTCTTGTGCTTTCCTGTATGACCATTGGATAAACTTGCGCCTGATAAGAGGATATTGATGTTGATAGTCTGAGCTAGGGCATGGTTTGCAAACCCACAAACAGGGAGCTACCTTAAAAGAAGCAATTAAAAGCAGTTAGTGCTCACAAGGTAGGAAGTGGGTGCTAATATCCTTCTTAACACCTTTCTCTGGAACGAGCTGCAGAGAAATTTCTAGAGAGAGGGAGGTGGAGAAGAGGAAAGATCTCTCTCCCACATACACATAGAGGAATGTTTAAATAATGGCTGAAGTAATTAACTGCCAGTGATAATGGATAAAGACTTTTGGTATAGTGTGTGTTGTTAAATGCGCCTGCTGATCCAGAGTCCACTTTAGAGACCACTCAGCATCACTTGGCAAATTTCTTTCATTCCAGTCAAGATTAAGGTATGGAAAGCTGATCTTATTAGCCATGAAGTACATAGCTAATTAGTATTTGAGCCAATATCAGAAACGAGGCATCTTGGCTCACAGGCTATCTTTCCTGTTCACCGTGGCAGCTGCTCTTTCTGCTTACCAAGAAGCACTCTCCACGAGGAGGGCATTACTATCGACCTCACCTGATGTCCACAAGGGACCAGAGCTCTCAGAGTCATGCGCATTTTATAGAGATGGAAACTGGAGATGCTTAGGAAAGTTAACTGACTTTGACAAGGTTAAAAATCAATTAAGTAGAGGTGCTAGCATTCCAATTAATGCCTACTCTAGAGTCTAACATTTTAACCAAGGGGCAATACCTCTCCTTTGACTCAATAGCGGTTTGCTGTTTCAACACTAAGGAGTTGGTGAACACATAAATGTCTTTTCTTGATTATTATAATACCATAAAAAAATGAGTCATATATTTCTCGGTTATAATCTGGTTGATCTCACTTGTTTATAGCAGAGGAAAAGTCATACACTAGGCCAAGGCTATTCTCTGCAGAGGACAGCCTCCTTCTCTAGGTAGCAGCCGGTCAGTGATTGGCTGTACATAGACGTTCAGGAGGCATGCAGCATCCAGAGAGATGTCCTTGCAGATGGGTCCTCTTTCAGTGATGAACTTCTATTTCCTTGGCAACATACAATAACAGGGTTAAGGATTCATGGCCAACACATCAATTTCACAATTTTCTTCCTAAGTGTCCATGAATATTTAAGAGTAGGTCTTGCAAATGGAGTCTAAATAACCCACTTGTGCCCTGAAGTACTGAAAAAAAAACCCTATTTTTCCCTTCAATAGAAA
Organism: Mastomys natalensis; assembly: GCA_021653895.1. NCBI lineage: Eukaryota > Metazoa > Chordata > Mammalia > Rodentia > Muridae > Mastomys > Mastomys natalensis. The sequence continues at coordinate 19,369 of JAJTUV010002434.1, forward strand.
CATAAGAAAACACACTTAGATAAGGAATGTTCTATTTGGCAAAAGTAGCCCGTTTTAGGACTTGACTTTACTCATATTCTTTCTGGCTATCTAACCTTAAGGACTGAGACAGTTAGGACGTTTTATGCTCATTTGTTAGGGATCATGAAGCATGATCCCTTTCAATGTATTAAAAAAATGAATATCAAAATAACAGAGCAGTGAGACAGTGATATTTATTTCCCATATAATTCTCATAATTATGAACTTCTGACACATAAACAGGAATAGTGGGATAAAGAGAAGATGAGTTTTGAGAAGTCCCCAATTTAAGCAAATATTTCCTCTAGTTTATTTTTATTTAGGGGGCAGTCAAGGGTCAACATGTCTGGCATAGTTCGTCATGAGCTACCATGTCTTTTAAAACAAGGTCTCTCACTGAGAGTTTGGTCTCAAAGATTAGGCGAGGCCAGCCAGCAATCCTCCTGTCTCCACCTTTCTATTTCCCGGTACTGGATTTTTAAGTGCAGACCACCTAGCTTTTTATGTTAATGCTAGAGATAAGACCCAGTCCTCATTCTTGAGTGGCAAGTGCTTAACTGGCCAAGTTATCTCCCCAGTCCTGTCCAGTTTAGGTTTTAAGTGAACAGACACCTACTTAAGATGGAAAACAAGAGAGTTGAGTATAAACAATCATTTTGTGCAAGTGTACTACAAAGAAGGTAACTAACTTATGGCCTGTTTTGATTCTTACTGTGACCATCATTGATTTATAAAAGCTGATTTTCCTACAAAAGCCAGATGGCCGATGTGCTTACACTCCGGAGAAATGCGACTCAGAAGGTACTGTGTGCTATACTAGAAGTGAGTCATCTCGTGTTATGGCTTCATCACATCCTGGCATGGATGCTATTACACTTCTCCTTTCAGAGATGAGGACATCATGAATCAGAGATGCAGTCATACTGTTGGAAGGGGCTGAGACAGCAATCAAGGGGGTGGTCATTCTTCTCCCATGTCCATGCTTGTAACGACAACACACTAGAGCAAGCTTCCACCTCTTACCACAGTCAGCACATCACACCTAAGCTCTTTAATGCTGTAGTTCTCTGTGCTACATTCCTTCTATAGTTTCAGCAGAAGTGGTCAGAGAAAAGATAGATTAATACTTCCATGTGAGGGGAGGGATAAGGCGGAGGAGGAAGTGGAGGAAGAAGGGAGACGGAAGGAGGGAGAAAGAGGAGGGAGGGAGGGAGTGGGAGGGGAGATTTCCTATTTAGGGGAGGGGAGGTAAGAGCAAATTTCCTCTTTAGGTCCCAACCTTGCTTTTAAAACCCACACAGAACAAAATTAGATTGCATATAGTAGCACCCCCATTCTCTTCATAAGTAACTTCTGTTCTTCCACTCAGGTTACAGATATCTTCCCCATGTATAGTAGTGATGTTACTCCAAAGTGAAGGCATGTTAGCAGAGTAAAAGAGACTACCTGGAACACACTAGGACTGCCCCTCCTCCCAAATTCTGGCACTCTTTCCTATCACACCAGAGGCCTGGTTTTCATTACATTGTTATGTTGTTGTTGTTATCACTAATTGTGTACTAGAAATTGAAACCATAGTTTTACATAAAACAAGGCAACTGTTCAGAGTCTAACCTACATCTCCTGTCCAACAACTACCTTTCATACTAATTTCATAACCCTACTAATGTCCTCTGGCCATTTAATACCCTAAGTAACCAGAAGGTGCCAATCTCCAAAAGTACTGAGCTGGACTGGGTATAAAAAAGAGACAGCAGAAGATAGTGGAGATGTAGTTAAGGAAAGAAGGTTGACATGACCTCTCCCAGACGGGGCTGCGTACAACCCAGGGTAAAGTAGTTTCATATGTATAAAATTAACATAATTAGGTAAGACTGAGCCAGTCCAAACTTACTTTTGTTCAGCCTGAAACCCATTCATTCATTGGGGTTAGCAACCAACATCAAACACATCAGTGAGCCTCAGGAACTCAGGTTACTAGATAATCACACACCATGCATGAGTTTTTAAAAACATTTTTAAAAGATTTCTTCCTTCCTTCCTTCCTTCCTTCCTTCCTTCCTTCCTTCCCTTCCTTCCTTCCTTCTTTCATTATTTTATGTGTATGTGTGCTCCTGTGTGAGTTGGTGTGCACCTCTGCATCCTGGTACCTGAGAAGACCAGGAGAGAACAAGAGGGAATGTTGGATCTCCTAGAACTGAAAGGATGGGCAGTTGTGGGCCTTCTGGTGTGAGGTCTGGAAACCCTGGTCTGCTGGAAAAGCAGGAAGTGTGCTCTTGCCCTCTAAACCATCTCTCCAGCTCCATCGTGGGTGGAAAAGGAAACCCGGTTGGTTTAGTGAATGACACTAACACCAGTTTACACTGAACCATAGAGTAGAAAACTCCACCAAGGCCTGACAAATGATTTGTGGTTTTGCAATCGATGACACGCAATCCAATTTCATCACAGAGCAAGTCAACAATTCTATTTTCTCCCTGAGAAAGCTAGAACTGACCCCCAGGTCTAATCTTTTAGATACTTAAAGGTGAGGGGCGTAATAAGCCATCAACAAGCAAGCTGCCATAAACCTGTGGCTACAGCTTATTAGGTTTAATTTTACGCATGAGCAACCTTAAACACCTAGTATTTGACCCCTAAATGGCCCCAGCTGATCCCAATTACTATCTGTGTGAGCGTGTGCGCGCGCACACGCACCCCCCCCCACATACACACATCCCTGTATTTTTTTACAAGCCAACACATTAGTAAGGCTTTGTTTTCATACTGAAATTCCACATAGATAACTAGCTACAGTCATAAGGATATGTTCTGCTAATACTGGTTATACTAGCATGCTTAGCAGAACTAACTGTAGCCATAAGAATATGTTCTGCTATTACTGCTCATATCAGAATGCTTAGCAGACATCATTGATGTTGTTCATAGGACACTCATGAACTGCAAAGCTATAGTTTACTCGTTGTTATTGATTCTATGTAATTCTTTTACATGGCATCTTTTGTTGAGTATGGTTGCCTTTTCATTCTGCCAACAAAATAATGGACATCGTCACGTGGATCTTCAGGTTCATCACTATCAAGGTCTAAATATGTGTAGCACTGTCTAAACTCATGGTCAAAATCTGTGTTTCAAGGCAACTGTATTAAAAACTAAGGTGTTGGGGTTGATGGAAGGTGATTACATTATGAGAGTAATCATGAATTGGATCAGTGTCTTGCTAAAAGAGGCCCCAGAGAGCTGCCTTGACCTTTCTCCCAGCAAGCTGTCAAAATGAGCATAAAGATGGTGCCTATAAGAAATAGACCCTTGTCTGATTCCACACTGGCTGGGATCTTGATTTTGGATGTTTAGCCTCCACAAGTGAGAAATAAATCCCTGCCCTTTACAAGATGCATAGTCAATGGGATTCCATTATTACTGCTTACATGGGTTCAGAAGACCAAACATATGGTGAACTGTATGAATTAGACAAGGTAGTCATCTAAGTGTACTTGAACAGAGACTTCTACCTGGCCCAATCTCTAGATAGCAGCAATAGGTACAACTTACATGTTGTTCATTAGCTGCAGAAAGAGCAGGAGCCCAAGGAACAAATTAAACTGTACCCAAATTCTTGGTGCACAGAAACTATGAGGAAAGAAATGTTTGTTATTTGAAGCTGCTAAGTATGGGTGACTTTTTAAAAATTCTTATTGTTTAAAGATTTCATTTCATATATTTTGATCATATTCTTTCCCTTCCCCAGCTCTTCTCAGATCCTCCACACAACCTTACCCAAACAAGCTCAGGTTCTTTCTCTCTCAAATAAGAAAGATGAAAACCCAAGCAACCAAAAAAGACAAGACAAAAAAAAAAAAAATCCAAACAAAACAAAATTAGAAGCCCACATAAAAAAAGTATGGGGTGTGGTTTGTGCCAGGCATGGGGTCTGCCCTGGAGTATGGTGGTTGATAGACCCAATGACACTCCAACAAAGAATACTGATTCTCCATTTTCCCACAGATATCCGCTGCAAATAGCTTCTTGGATGGGGTAACACTTTGTGTCCACTTCCCCTTCCCAGTCCTGAGATTTTCATCTGGCTTGAAAGTGTTCAGATCTTGGGCATGCTGCCACAGTGTCCGTGAGTTCCTTTGTTTATCAGTCCTGCTGTACCTGGAAGATGCAGTTTCCTGAGAGTCATCTACCACCTGTGGCTCTCCCACTTTTTCCTCCTCCCCTTCCACAATCCAAGAGCCTTGAGGGGAGGACTTTGATAAAGACATCCCAAAAGATAACAGATAGGATGAAACTAGCCTCAAGTAGATTAACAATAATATACTTAACCTTTAACTCTTTAGAATCTTTCCTAGGATGACATCTCATTTATTTTCTAGACTTTCAAATTCAACTGAAATTTCCCATATCATACTCGTAGGACCCAAACATATGTTGTTTAAGTTGTGTAAGTAGCATACTGTAAGAGAAAGATTGGGGGTTGAAATTCCATTCCACTTAGACCAACCTATTTTTACAGACATACATATACTGAGTCCTCACAAAGTTTCAAGCATAAGTGAATATAGTTAACAATCATTTGTTGCACATGGCTTGAAACCCACTCAGTGGAAGCTGGTAGATCAGAAAGGGCACATCTTTCTCATCAGCTGTGGGGCTAGAGATGCATCATTTAACTTTCCAAATCTTTGGCATTCCCATCTACAAAAATACCAATGATAGCAGCTGGTTGATTAATTTTTAAGATTACTAATAGTGCTACCAAAGAAACATATATATTAAAGCATTATCCCATTCTAAAATCGAAACTATGATTACTATAGTGCTCATTACCAAACCTATACTATCCTGGGTTTCCAGAAACTGGTAGAAAGTGGGCCATAATTCAATTACTCCTTACTAGCTTATGGGGGAAGATTTTCAGTATCTATTTAAACATGCTCTGAAATTTGAAATCAGTAACCTAAAGTAACTGTTTCCACGGTGCCTTTTAAAACCTGCAACCAGAATAGGTTCTCTGAATATAAATGCGCCTCTTACACATCTGTCTGAACTTATTCTTTACAAGACAGTCTTCGCTGTTATTTATAAAGAAGGTGAGTGAAGATCACAGGGACATAATGATTTTAAGCATCTTGGTCAATTAATAATGTTTTTAAGCAGCAAAAGCCATGCTTTGGGAAAAGTGGATTTTCCTTGACTATTATGTTTAAACAATGTTTAAAGACCCTATGTAGAATCAATTAAATGTTCTCATTGGATCTACTGCCCCCCTCTATTGTCTCCTGAGATATTCTTAGTGAATTATTGAATTAACATTTCATGATCACTGAAAACACTTTATTTTTCATATTTTCGATATGTCACTGTACTTCAACACAATATTCTAGTCCAAATAGCAGATCTCTTAATAGAAAGGCACAAGTAAGAATAATTAACTTCCTTTTAAGGCAAAGATATCAACAATAAGCTGCTACAGATAAAACAATCCATTATTATTGAATTCCGGGCACCAGGCTAATATTTCCAGCTATGCAGGTCCTTGAGACTCAAGTTGCCTGCTTTGCTTTTAATGAACAAGGTCAAAATCATGAATCAAACTCTAACAGCATACTTTACACCTCAGAAAAAAATTTTGCCTCAAGGCATTGCAAACTGCTAAGTATCTTTCCAGTAGGCCTAAATATTAATAGACACATCAAAGTTGAGGATGGATTTATCCCTTGGAATCAAGTTCTGTTCTAGTTGTCTACATTTTGGTGTGGTATAAAATATAATTAAAACATTTATTAGGCTCTAACTCGGGGCTAGTTGGGTACCAAGGGAATACAAAGTATAAAGCAGATAAAGTAGACACAGTATAATAGAAAAAAAAAGAAGAAGAAGAAGATATAGGAAGTGAAGAATGAATCATCCAGTCTTAGTATGTCCAAAGTCCAGCAATGCCTTCTACTCCAAAAGATGCGGCAGATGAGTGGAAGAAACATGTTTAGATTGTAGATAAAGTTGTTAGTTTCATTTGGAATGAATTAAAATCTGAGATGCTAAAGCATACAGAAGACAGTCAGAAACACAGAATTGAGCTCAATTGTAGCACACAAACTGAAAAGAAGATGATGAGATTGGTCAGGGAGAGTTTATGGAGCAAGAATCTAAATAGAACTTGAATTTCAGAAGAGCAAAGAAAGTTAATGTGGAAGAAGAAGAAAATAATCAAGAATCAAGTGAGCCACAGATGCAAGAATAAGGACCAGAGTGAAGCATCATCTTCAATTGCTATAGCAATGTGGATGAAGCCAAGGAAGTCTTAAATACCACTAAACTGAAAATCGGGTTCCATTGGTGATCTTTGCCTGAAGACTTTTTTGATGGAATAGTAGGTATGAGATACAGAGTCACAAGCCAACGTTCAATTATTTAAATATTAAGTAGGAACCTCCTTTGAGTGTTGGAGATTAAAGAGTAGAAGCCATGCATTTGAAATATCAAGAAAATGAGATGGGTCAAAGTATGAAATATGAATAAAGAGAAGCCAGAAATATATCTTCGGTTGAGAATGTGTGGAGTGACAGGAGGGGAAGAGAGCTGCAGTTTTGGAAAGAGAATGACTGAGGGTGGAGATTAAAAACAAATGATTGATGATTAGGTTGAGAGTCCAGCTAAGACTGGAACTCCGAAGTTTGTAACGCAGCCAACCACCATAGTTAAAGAGGTGTTTCCCATCCAACAATGTCAGGAGAACAAATGAAGGTGTGAAGCCCGCAGATGGTCTACTGGAGCCAAGAGTGAACGCAGCCAAATCTGGGAGGCTGAAGTTTCAAGGGAGGCAAACAGCTGAGTGACCTGGTGATATCAAGGATGCAGACATCTAAAGAAAGAGGTCATGAGCATTCTGACAAGTAGATAGGACAGGTTGAGGGATCTAGTCAATTTAACATTCATGGCTAATGGTGAGAAAAATGAGGGAAAATAAAAGATGTAAAGGCAAGAACCAAACGGAATGGAGACACTAGTTAGTGACTTCACAAAAGAACTGATTCTCCATTGAGAGGAGGGAGACATGATGTTAAATATTCCAAGCCATGCCAAATAATGTTATATCTGAAAGTAAAAATTTACTGTGATATTAATAAAGTGTGGCAAGGTTTGATAACTTGTGAAACAGTCAACCTTAAGAAGGAAAAGCAGGACCATAAAAGCCAGAGCTTTCCAAATGTCGAGAATTGTTATAGCTAAGTGACTGGGACCATTGCAACACTCTACAAAGGCATTTGGGGGAAGACAAGATCAGTCTGCATAGTGCAAATGATGTACAATGACACAAATGGTCCCTTGATCAGTGTTCTTAAGGTTTGGAATAATATTCACTCAAAGTACTTATGCCGCTTGTGAATAATTTCACTCTACCTGAGAAATATGCCCCATCAGTAAACTTGGTATGTGCGTGTTTATCCTGCTTGTGGGTGGGAAGAGTATGACTCATGTGTAACTTAGAAACTGGGAATATGAATGAAGGGAAATAGCTTTTATGTAGTTTTCTCATTCTCATGATAGCTAGGATTTGTGACCCCTAAGTCAGTCTCAGGAAGACTTCTCTTATGTCATAGTGTCATTATTGTTCACACAGATGCACAGGTCTTACAATATTTCACTTTTAATAATTGAGTATTGGGACTGACTAATATAAAGTATATTCCTATTTGGATGCTCATGTGACCACATGTTTTAGATTTCTCAGTTCTTGGTTCTGGGTTGTTGGAGGATTGTACAAAAAGCTCAGTCAAGGTTTCCACCCCAGGACTAATGAATTGATGATACTGATAAGTCCCAATCTCCATGAAATGTGTTGTGAATGAGAGACATCAGTTCTCAATTTCTAACTCAAGATTAAATAACAACAGGAGTCATATAAACATTGTATGTAAATAATTCTACACAAAGCACAACCTAACTTGAGATAAATGAAAAGACGAGACTGAACAGACAGGATGACATTGCCACAAAATGACGCCGACTAACATCAGTTGCTTGTGCTGCCTTTCATGTTTTCAGACACATGGGATTATTTCTGAGCTGACTTGGAGCCCCATACCTGGTTTTTCTGAGGTTACAGGCATGAAAGAGCCTTCGAACAGTGCCTCGAGGGAGAAAGGCAAAGGGGCTCTGTGATTAGGAGTTGTGGAATAGTAGAAGGAGACACGGTTATCGCAACAGTGTAAGTGGAGGGTTCACTCTCTTCGAATCAGAGTACCACTTTCTAAACCTTGTAGTCATCCTGCTATGTAAACTGTTACTGTATGAAGTAAATAGCACGAGTTTCTGTGTAGGGCGGGAACATGAATGCATCCAACGCTACTGCTTTAAAGCAAGAAATCATCTACTGAGGCAGCGGCACTGTCCTTGGTGCTGAAGTTTGAAAATGACAGTGTCGCAAGAAAGGGTTGGGTGTATACATGTGTGTGTGTGTTTCTCTGTGTTTCTCTCTGTGTGTGTGTTTCTGTGTGTGTACATACACATATTCACAAAACAATGTAGTAGGTGCAATGTACTTACACAACCACATATGGAAATCTCAAATCCATCCCTTAGAAGAGACTGCCCTGTGTAAGGAACTTCACCTGCAGGGAACCCCTGAAGCCATGAGGTGGGCATGGGAGATGGAGAGGTCACAAATGCTGCAGGATTACACCGATTACACTGTTAACTACTTCCTTCAGGATTGTTTCTAGCTCACTATGTAATCCTCAGTTGCGTCTTCTCTTGAAATCTAAAAACATAATCATTGAGCAATCTCTATGTCATTGGGGTTAACTGTAAAATTAGAAGGCTGGACCAGAAGTTCCCAAACTTCATGCTTCTAATATTTCTTACATTATCTGCATAATGGTCCTAAAAACACCTACTTTAAAAGCTTTGAGAATCTTTAAAATAAAGGTGGTATTTTGTCCTGTGGGTCATAAAAGCTTCACATAGGTAGCTAAATCCAGCCATAAACTCTGGTGCTATGAACTCCTCCACAAAAATCCATCCAGAAGAAATTTACTACCAACTTCTTAGGACCCATACATCTCACCTCAACTTTGGGCAGCTGTCCCCGTGAAATGATCACAATTACAGGCAGGGTAAGGTATAGAGCTATATATTTTCAAAGTCTCACGATCACAGCCATTTTAAAAAGACACTTGCTGAGTTTATTTATTTGTATGTAGAACAGTTTACAGTTTACACAACTATGGCTTAGCCAAAAGTAGAATCATTTGTAACAACCTTGACTGAAGCTTTGTCCACCTGCATCCATTTTCTGAGGGTCATCAACACTGTACTTTGGCTTTGTATTCTACACTGGCAGTGTGTGACAAGAGCCACTCTCGATGCTGCACTGGCTTCATCTGATATGGGTCTGGTTTGATCTCAAAGGCAGGGCTTCCCAAATCAAGTGCTATTTCTACTCTTGAAAGTTTACGAGCCACATACCATGGCCAACAGGAACACACCACGGAAGCACAAGGCCAGCTCAGCAGCAACCAGAGACACAAGCTTTCCCTAACCATTGGCCATAATGCTGAAGTTGGCCATAGATTGAAGGTCCCTTGCTCAGATGCAGCTCATGAAAAACAGTTTAGACAATCACCAGAAAAACAAATGTTTTTTTATCTTATGTTGGATATGTTTTTAAATAGTAAAGATGAATCATATTTAACAAACATTGAGAAAATAATTAATATTCTGGTAAACAATAGATCTCTCTACTTATACCTGTTGCTAGAGATGTAATCAACAACGGTCAGGCCTGAGGCTCAATTCCCCATTATGCACAGAGTACTGTGGTAGAGTGGAGTGTAAACACATAGCCTTTACAACCTGGCTTTGTGTCTGGAAATGAGCATGCCCAGTATGCATATGCATATAAACCTTAACAGTTTCTATAATGTAATAAATTTCAAAGACTAGGAAGGAGTTTGATATATATATACATACACACACACACACACATATATATAATTGATATAAAAACAAACAATAAAGTAATCACAAACACCAGTGTTCTCTGATTTTGTGGCAAGGATAGGTTTTGCCTGAGCCCTGGGGTTAGTGATGTAGAGAATTCAATTCTAAGTTTTATGACATCATTGTCTAGGCGGAGTCAACCATGTTCTTATCCCTGAAAAGCACAGCTCTACTTTGTGACCCTGCTGTTGTAATGTTGGGCAAACAGAAGGTTTCCATTCGTGACTGACAACTACAGAATTACTTTTTCAGCAAGACAAAGGCTTTGTCCAGTAACTCGGGTCCCCTTTGGCCATTTCGTTGTCCCCTCAGTGAACTTGTTTAGGGCGTGTATGATCAAGACTGACTTTGAATTTTTTTTTCCCCATTCTTTACTCTATTATTCCTAGACAGTAATGCATTCTGAATTTCAAAACACTGACCATACAAATAAACATTAAGAAAACAATCTATTCAGAAAGCAAGTGAAGTGAAGTATGACTGGAAATGAAAACACAGACTTCTAACCTCCCTGGCCTAAACTCAACTCTTGACCAAGATATCTGGTCTCTTCAGCATCAGCTCCATATCCTTTTCTCAGAGAGGGACGACATTACCTAAGACATACTTTCTCACTCCTGTGCAATATCCTTAGTGTGCTTGCAATCTTGACTGTGACAAGTCAAAGGAGGGTAAGTACCCAAGTTTCTGAATATAGGTGGCGGTATGCTGATACTCAAAGATTTCTGATTTTTGAGCATTTTGGCTTAGGAAGCTAGAGATATTCAACCTATATCTGCTAGAGGAATAGAAATGACTGAATGATTTCCACAAATTTAATACTCTTGTCTCATAGCAGTGCCAATTGAAACTACATCTCAACTGTACCAGGCTATTACTCCATCGCTCCTACAGTGTGTATGTGTGCCACACCCCCTGTCCAGTTCTTCTGCTCTTGGCAAGATAGGAATGAAGGCACATAAATCTAATTTCAATACTCAGAGAGCACAGGCATCAGGATTGTGAGCTCAAGACAACCCTGCCTGTTGTAGTAAGTTAAAGGCATGCTTACTTGACTTACAATGCATTCAGACACATTGCCAAGTAGCAGTAGCAAAAATCAAAAGCTAAGAATGCAATTCACTGATCAGGCACTTGCCAAGGATCTACAAACCATAGTTCCAGAATGGAAGAGAAAGAGGAGGAGAAAAATACATATTTCTTATTTATACTATATAAATTATGACTTTATGAATATATTTGTCCTTAACTTCATACTACTATAACATCAGTTCAAAGAATTTCTCCAACATATACCAGCATAGGTTTAGTATTTAAAATGAACCTAAATTTTATTTTTATTCATCTGTAGACCCCCAATAACTGATATCCAGTTTTAATCAACAGGCTCTAATAACCGGGCTGTACGGATGGATGCTTCAGAGATGTCTTTTGACTTTGAGGTTACATAATACTTGGGATAGCAGAACAGAATTCTGTCACTTCTGTTTCAGATCCAAAATCACTGGTGCGACGGAGTCTCCACCCACATCCCGACTTCAGAGTAGATTATCTGGTGAGGGCTGTGTGGGGTATTTGTGTGATTTCTTCTAAGCAGGATTCAGCTCTTAAAGGAAACTGGGGAAAAGGAATGAATGGGAGTCAGAAGATCAGCTAAATTAAAATGTCATCTGCCTAAAGATGCCCACTTGATAGCCTCTCTGCAGAGCTGTGCGCGGGCTGCGGGCAGTCCTGTGAGACACAGGCTGCTGACTAGACTCATCAGTCATTCCATATCCCCCAGGTCTTCAGTGTCCTGCAGCAGGAGCATGTGTCTCATTGGACAAATGAGACACTGAGAAGTAAGTATAAAGACCCTGCTGGTTCATCTACAGCCACAGTTACTCAGATCCATTACAATTTCTATCTTCATATAGAAGGCAGAACTTTCATGAAAACCATGTAGTTTTTTAAATGAACCCACACACCTATGGTCACTCGATCTTTGACAAAGGAGCTAAAACCATCCATTGACTCTAGTGGAAAAAAGACAGCATTTTCAACAAATGGTGCTGGTTCAACTGGCAGTTGGCATGCAGAAGAATGCAAATTGACCCATTCTTATCTCCTTGTACAAAGCTCAAGTCCAAGTGGATCAAGGACCTGCACATAAAACCAGATACGGTGAATCTAATAGAAGAAAAAATGGGGAAGAGCCTCAAACACATGGGCACAGGGGAAATTTTCCTGAACAGAACACCAATGGCTTATGCTCTAAGATCAACAACAGACAAACAGGATCTCATAAAATTGCAAAGCTTCAGTAAGGCAAAGGACACTGTCAAAAGGACAAAATGGTAACCAACAGATTGGGAAAAGATTTTTACCAACCCTACATCCGATAGAGGACTTCTTTTCATTTCTGGTACTTATTGCTATTAAATGAAAACAAATAATCACATTTTCAAAGTAAAAAAATAAAATGTGTAACACTACCAGATTGGAATTAGCAGATACAAGCTTTGCTTCTAGGACTGATCCCTCCTCACTCAGGAACTGTGTGCAGTTTGGGTAGCCATGGAGAACTTAAGTTTCCCATCTACAACTCGTCTTTGCTGCTTCACTCTCCCTGACCCCACAAGTGGCTTCTCTGTGCATCATGACATTCAGTTACATTTACCAACTCCCAAGTGGTAGACCATTGTGCTGGACCCAGTCTGCTCTGTGTGCCTGTTCCCAGCCCAATCCCCATAGGATGAACAGTGCATATCATAATCACAACAAATTTGATCAACCCATAACGACAGAACTAGAGCAGAAACAGAAGTATTTTGAAGACGAAGACTGCCCTTTTCTGAAGGAGCAAAAAAAATACTTTCAAGGAGGACAAACAGGTGTTCACTGTACCACACAGACAGAGAGCACGAAAGGTTGCTTTTCATTAAACAATTGAAAAGCTTGGTTGTCTTATAGTAATAAACATGAAAGGGAGAAAGGAAAGGAACAGAAAGTAAAAAAAAAAAAGACACATTGCCCGGTATGAAGATCTTCTGAGTTTGTAGAGATAAGGCAAAAATAGCATTGAAGGAGTTATTCACCTCCATATGCCGTATGCTCCACTATTCACCTCCATACACCATATGCTCCAAGTGTGAAAGAAGAATGTAAGCAGAGGAAGACACAGACTCTGAGTGCACTACACTCACTACGGTCTACAGTTATTTAGGTCAGGATAAAGACTCTGGACTTGTAAAGTGTTAATGACTATGCCAACGACCCATCCTGTAACCCACACCTGTCTAGAAGAAGCTTAGGTTCCTATAGTACTCAGTCCTCGCCTCCATGGAGTATGCTCCCATTGGAAACTTTTAACAAAAGCTGCCTGTCCTTATGCTGGGGTGTTGAGGAAGAATTTTCTACACCAGACAGCAGACCTTACCAAATGAAGTCCAAACTCGTCCTGATTCTATTATTCTCAGAGAAACTGTGCTAGCATGAGTGTCCCACAGAAGTATTCGGTGACACAACAGTTGTGTCTGCAAGCCTCGGGACAGCTGGGAAGTGACGCAGAAAGGAGGGTTTGAGTCACTGGCAATCATCATCAATATCATCTATAAATAAAACATATTGATTGGATTTATAATTTTAAGTTAGCAACTCAGATAACTCAGAATTAAAAGGATAAGCAATTTGTCATGGGAAGTATCGAGCTCATACGTAGATAAACCAGAAAAGCTACCAGAGAGCCAAACTGTACACACAGGGTAATAGATAGGAGGAGATCTCGGAAAGGGAAAATACCACCTAATTCCAATTTTGTGGCGAATCACACAATCAGTCGGCCTGAGCAAATCACTTGACTTGTGGAGCATTTTAGCTTTTTATCATCTAAGAAATACACAGGTCAGAACATAGATTCTAAAGTACCTTCAAGTTTACTAGTCCTTTAAATTATTTCATGTAGAAAAAAATACATCTTGAGACATAAAGCTGGTGATATAAAATACCCAACAAATGGAATATGCCAGCCAATCAATTTTCAGCAAACAAATGCACTGCGGGTGGAAAGCAAGTCTTTCAAAAGAAAGATGAGGAGGGCAGTAATAAAGCAAGCAAATGCCTCTTCCTAACCAAGCCTGTCTCTCTATAATTTTTTCTCCTGAATCCTCAGAGACTTCTTGAGTCAAACCAAGTATGACTAAGGCTCGAGTCATCAGATCTCACATCCAAGACCTGTCAGTTCCATGAGCACGGTTTTTAGTATAGAAACAAATGTCTTCTGCATGTCAGCGCTGGGGAAGTGAGGATGGCTTGCCTTTTCCCTTCCCCCCCCCCGACTTCTCCTCTTCATTCTTCCTCCAAGAGCCAAGGAACCAAACACACTACAGACTCAGCTCCTACCTAACTTACAGAAGAGGCTGGCCTCTTCCCAAAGAATATATCAACATTGTCCACTATGTCTGTCTGGCACATTGATCAAGGGGAGAGAGACAGAGAGACAGAGACAGAGAGACACATTCACATACACACACGCACAGAGAGAGAAGATGAGAGAGAGAGAGAGAGAGAGAGAGAGGACCTAAGCAGATGACAGTCCCTCGGGCAAAAGAGAGAACTTTTGCATGGATTTTACAAAATAAATAAATAAATAAATAAATGAAAAATCAATCACCCATATCACTGCCTAAAAATGGCCTCACAGTAAACTTGGTTTGTGCCCCAAGACATATACTATGCAATGCTTTTCAATCAAACAAATACATCAAGCATTTTTTTTTAAAAAAAATGAAATTTGAATCACTTGAAGCCTGAGTTGCCTGCTGGGGACTTTCTCATGCCTATGTCTGCTAAACAAACTAACCTAACTGTAGTGTCTTAACTATTCATGCACACCACATGAGAATCGCAGCTCAGCAAAAACAAAGGAGAACAGTGAAACAAACCAAGCTAACTGTTAATACAAATGATCTCACTTCAAAAGCTCCACCCAGTAGCCATGCTCTCTATCTCTACAGTTTCACATGAAGTGACCACAGGAGGAAAAACTAACGGTCACTACACACTGCCAAGTACAGTTTTCACACGCAGCTGTGCTCCAGCACAGGTAAGTTAAGATGAAAACCCAGGAGGCCGGTTACCATGGAGGAACCCCGAGTCTAATTCAATACAGATGCACCTGCCAAAGGTGCCAGGGCTGGAGCTGTAGGAAGAACAACCAGGTTCCTCTCTGTCAATAATTCCTCAGTAGATAGTGGCAAGCCCAGATTTTTCTCATAGCTAAGAACAGTCCAAAGGAAATGAACAAGGCATTCCCTATCTGCTTTATACCCTGAAGAGTATCCAGCATGAAATAAAAATATGTGTAACAATAGGATTGGACATTTACTTTGTGTATGGCAGATCAAATAAGCATGACCAAACAGAGCTTTTAAAAATCCCAATAATGAATATTTAGAGAGTAAGAGGCAGTGAGCACAATAAAGCTAGACTTTAGGGTCTAGTTCTAGAGTGTTGCCATACTTCGATTTATGACACTTTTGCAAGGGAGTCAAGTTTTTCTTATGGAAAACCACTCAAATCTTCCTAGGCAAGAATTTCCAGAGGAGACTGTGCTCCATGGAAGATACAATTAAATGGAAGTTCTCGAAGACTGATCAACATACTCAGAACTCTCTGGATTATCAAAAAAAGTCTCCCAAGTCCTTAATAGTCAATGATAAATCATGACTTTAATAGAAAGACCCCCTCTTTTGATAGCACCTAATCAAAAGAAATTCACTGGTGATTTAGACAGCTCCTTCAGAATAGTCAGGAGGGTTATTTGGTTTAAATACCAGTTAAAACTCCTTGTCTAATTCTTTACCTAAAGTCACTATAGTTTAGTATCGGATACTCTAGAAACTTGGGCAAGGAGTCTCACTAGAGCCCAGGAGCTGGAAACAGGCTTGGCAAACATAGCAAGATGTTATGGGCTGCTTGTTTGCTTGTTTGTTTGTTTGTTTGTTTGTTTGTTTTTTTAAAAACCTGAATGATTACAGGAAGTAAGGTAGAAATTCATACTTTTATACTTAGAATCAGCCTTAAAAATGAAGACGCTTGTGTCACATTTTATGAACTAAAACCCAGGGATGTTCGATTTGCCAGAGGCTTCTGTCTTGTTTGCTTAGACTCCAACCCTAAAACGATGAAAGAATTGATAAGTGGCAAAGGCAGCTCTTAATAAAATATCTCATTCTGCCACTTATACACAGTTGCCTAGGTTGGTTCAAGTTATTACACAGAGCTTTTCCTTAAAGAAACAAAACCAGTCTATCATCATTACTGTTAAAACCCAGTTTTGACAAGTTTGCAGGAAATAATCCATTTCTAGAACACTCTTTATTCCATGGCATCTGGCCCTATTAACATCTTAATTCGTGGTTGGGTATTTATTATGATAACTGAGGGGCATCTAAGATAAAAGAGACGATGAAGAAACCTGAATTAAAACCCAGAAAGGAAGATACATCATTTAGGATAAGATCTATCAGAAAAGCCCTTGAGACTAGACTAGAGAGGAAAGAATTTGGGGGATATTTTCTGGGAAGTCCTTACTTGCTCAATCTTTTATTATCATATGATAAATTTCTTATAAAATTGCTGTTTTTTTTAATCAATGATATCACTAAATAAGATGTGGATGTCATCAATAAATTTTATCACACTCTCAAACTTAATGTAAACTGAGTTTCTCCCTGTGTGAGGAAGTGCCTGGGCTATAACCTTTCAGATTACACCAAAGACTAACTGAAATAGATACATTACAGATGTAATCGAATTTGGCTGTATTTCCCATTTAAGAAGGTTGGTTTTAAGAGTCAGCTTGCTCTGTATGCTTTTCCAAAGCAATAAAATATGGGTGGAATCCCCACTGCCCAATTCAGGGAGGCCCTGACACTGGGACCAAAGATGCACCATGACTGACGTCATTATGTTTTGTGACATGCCTTCTGCCAAAGGGCTGGCTATTTAATATTTGATGAGATGCCAGTTCACTGTGAGATATTCAGATTATGATGATGCATTTTAAAGTTGGGGACCCAACAGACAGCTAGGTCTACAAGTTTTCAAGGGCATCACATAAAGAAAGGGTGCTTTGGGGAAGTCAGTGGATGCTATTATCACATGGAAAGGCAAAGCCTCCGGCTGGTTATCATCTTATCCTTGATGAATCAGAGAAGGCACAGTTTTCTCTGAGTTTCTGAACTGGATGGTTGGCGAGCACGTCCTTCATCCTAGCATCGTTTTACGCGGTTCTTGGAAAACGCTTTTCCCGGCTGACGCTCTTTCCAGCAAATCTATTTTAAACATGAAAAAAACCCTCAGCAACACGAGTAGACTGCAAGCCTTTGGGAGATTTTTGACTCAGTTTGTGCACACACTCAGCACAGCGCAAGTCAGAGAGGGTGTGGATGAGACTTGGTGTGTACTGATTACAAGAAATGCGTTCACGGAATAGCCGCCCAAGCAATGTTCTTAAGCTTCTCTCGCCCCACTTTCTACATTTCAGACTTCCTCCTCATCCAAGCTGGCAATATATGTTTATATATATATATATATATATATATATATATATATATCCACAAATCTTAGTTAAATTTGAGAATATATCAAGGAAGCTAAATTTAGGAGATATAGACTGTCGCTACGTTATAATAGATTATTCATGAAAAAAGCATTATATCACTGAAAATACATCCGAAACCCAGAGGACACTCTGCAAGAGCATTATAACACTACTGTTCAGGCAAATATCAAAGGACTACAATTTGCATTATTGTGTTATTGCCACCATGTGAGTGAGTTTTCAGCCCTCAGGCTCCATCAATCACAGCAGGGGGTTTGTCACGGAGACACAATTCTCCTGGCTTTCAGTGCCACAGAAATTGGGAGCTAAATTATTTATTAGACAATGCTCAAAAGGTATAAATATGACACAGTCATGGTTAGACTTCAAAAAGCCAGAAGGGGGAAAAATGGGATCCGGGTACAAGTTCATAAAAATCCTTGCTCAAGAAGATAAGAAATAATTTTTAATCTTTAAAATGTATCTCACACATAGCTGTCACCTCCCTTCCCTTCATCTGGTCACATAAACTCAGTGATCCTGGCAGGGAAATGAGGTCTCTCTTCACCCTGAGGCATTTCTGGATATTTTAAATCTACAGGGACCTGTCTAAGCCTCCCCAGGAACCTAAAGCCCTGACAGGTACAAGAAAAAATTTAGTCCTGCACTATTTTAAAGTCAATTTACAAATGTCTCCATCTGGGTATTTTTTTTTTTTAAGTCTACAGATATTGCTGCTGGTAGCTGACAGCAAGTCAGCTCCCCTAAATTAATAACAAGATTACGAACACGCATCAGAGAAAAGCATTTGAGCTTCCGTGTACAAATAGCCCACGCTTCATCACAGGTAACTGTCCAGAAGTTGGGACTACGAGCATTAATCATGAGCATCAATTCCAACGCAAACAATGACTTTCTAAACAAACCAACCTTCTCTATCTTGAAAAGGAGAAAAATACACACATATGAAATGATTGAAAAGAACTTACAACTACAACAGAACATATTCTAGCCACCTACAAGACACTTTTTCAAACAGCTCCTTAAAATAACAGAATCAATCAATTGCACCTACAATATTAACCTCTGTGTAGACCCGCACTGGTAATAGTTGTAGATATGATCTGGTGGCCATACTCACAACAAACCAAGCACGATAGATCTAGCACTTTACAGTACACCATCTGGAAAGCCTTTTTGCGTCTAAGAGTAAAGAAGCATGCAAGGTTTATTGTTAGCCCAGGCAAGGGAGACGGACCAGGAGGGGAAGAGGGCGGAGGGAAGCGCTTACTTCGAAAATGCTCAGAAGCGTAGTAATAGACATCCTCATAGCCCTCCTGATAATCCTCTTCTGGCCGGTATTTTTTCCCCTTTCTTCTCCTGGATCTCCGAATCTGCTTGACAAATCCCAGGAAGCGGTCCATGACTGGCTCCCGGGGCAGCGCGGCGACGGAGCAGCCAGCAGCAGAGCGGACAGCCCAGCTGCTCCTCAAGCCGGCGGAGCATGAATGACCCTCACTAAGCCCGGGGACCGGGACATACTACCCTCCAGCCTTTCTCCTTGTGCCCATCAAGGCAGAGAGTTCAGTCACAGCAGGAGAAAAACAAAACAGCGATGTGGGGGTAGCTTGGGGAGACTTCTCATTTAGCCCAAGAAACTGTCAAATCTACTGTTTTTTAAAAAGGGATGGGTGGGGCAGAGAAAAAAAGTAAGATGATAATAAAAGATAATAATTAAAGAGGGGGAAAAAAAACCCAAACAAACAGCGAAGCTGTGGACTTCAATTTGTTTCCAAACCAAACAAAAGTTCAAGATATTCAGCTAGAAGCAAGAGGCGTCCCGCACTAAAATGTCACTCTCCAACACCTCCACCAAGGGGTGGGGGTGGCGAAGCGCTCTAGTCAATGGACTGAACCAAACTAAGGACGACCTGGCTTTGCCCACCTGCTAATCCTACCCACTCCCATTCGCATTCCTCTGCTCCAAGCACAGCAGCAGTGTGGAAAACTTCCTAGAAAGCTGCGGTTTAGGAGCCGGGAAGGCTGGTTAACCCTTCGGCTCTCTGGCAAGCCACACTAGTGATCTGCAAAGTGGTTTCACCCATATGCTCAGCCCTCTTGCTGACTGAGTGTGCTGCCTGTGTTAATTGGAGCAGCAGGGAGAAGGCTCAGCAGCTGCTTTCAAACCCACTGGGCATTAATGTATTCCAATCGCTGTTTGATCTAAATATTAAAATGCGCTTCTCAGAGAAGCCTCTCATAGGCTTAGGAACAGCAAATAAAGGGAACTGCCTGGTCTCAGAGACAGGGAACACAAATAATCCAACTTGGAGCTCACGGGACTCCAGTGTGATTCAGGCTGAGGTGTCAACACTGCTTAACAATAAAACATAAAAGCTAAGAGGCTGATGAAACTGAATTCTTAACTGAATGTGTCCAAGCTTTCATCTTTATCTTTAAAAATCACAACAACTTAAAAAAAAAAAAAAAAAAAAAAAAAACAAAAGCAACTCTATCAAAAATACTTGAGGCCAAAGGACAGAAGTTCCCTAGAGGCTATTTGGAGAAGCAGGACTCCTGTGTCACATTCCCTCCCCTAGGGTCTTTCTTCTGAAGGTCTCCTCATGGATGGGGGTTTCTAACATTAGGAACAAGTCATCTGATTCCCAGTCTAATTCATCATTCACGTGTCAGCATATTACCTAGCAAGCTAATGATAGTCCTTAGCTCCTTGTTCCCAGAAATGTAATTTAAAGAAACACGTCTGACTGAATAATGGTTGTTCAAAAACAATATCATAACAAGTGTGCCAGCCATCCCAAGGGGGCCGTTGTACTCCTACTACCTGTTGTTAAGTTCACAGGCAATTGGTCTCTCTTCTGCACTCAGACAGGGCTTGGCTTTAGATATAGATTGCTTGTAATGAAGGAGGGACAATTTTATTCAGGACGTTCCGGCTCTGAAGTGTGTGGAGTCACATCCAATCCTCTCATGAGATTCCCCTATGCTTTGAGGTTTCTCATTCTGATGCTGGAGAAGGCTGGATTTGTGTCGAGAGATACAGACCTAATGATGCTGACGAAAAGATGCTATAAAACGTTTCATGAACATTTTTAAACAACAACAACAAAAATCACCGTCCTTGGGTTCGAATCGTGCCGTTATTATTCTGGCTTCCTCAACCAAAGCAGAACAATTAAAAGCAATTAAGCAGAGACTTGCAGATCTGCAGTCTAGACTTTGAATAACAGGCCCGTAAGTGGTAGCATCACCTCTCTCAAATCAGCATAACAGCACTATAGAAGGGCACAGCACTATAGAAGGGCACCATAGCCCTCTATGGAGAAGAAAAGAATCGTCAAACCTGGTTCTGTGCCCCGGCTTATCAACTGAATAAGGTTGGGGCAGGGAGTAGAACACAGATTTTGTTGCTAAGTTTAAGAGATTACCTTGTCTACCTAAGAGCTCCTTGCATGAAATACCAAGTCTTTTATGTCAACTAAAGTCTCAAAGAGGAAGGAGCCTCAATTGAGAAAATGTCTCCCCATAAGATCAGGCTGCAGGTAAGCCTGAGATCTATTAGTGATTGATGGGGTGGGCCCCTCCCTGGGCTGGTGATCCTGGGTGCTATAAGAAAGAAGACTGAGCCATGGAAGCAGGCCAGTAAGCAGCATCCCTCCATGGCCTCTGCATCAGCTCCTGCCTCCAGGTTCTTGTCCTGACTTTCTCCAATGATGGACAGTGCTGTGGAAGTGTAAGACAAACTTATTCCTTCCCAGTTTGCTCTTATGGCCCTGGTGTTTCATTACAACAATAAATAACTAAGACACAGAGTTGGAAGAGTTGGATAGTGATTTTTTCTTTATTGGACCAAGCAAATACCCTTATAAGTGTAATTAATTTGGTAAACGAATGTGTTCCCCCCAAACAATGCAGGTACACATTTTACCTACCTACTCTACAACTACAGCTGTAACTGCAACCACACAGTAGCTGGAGTGGATGCTGTATATTAGTAGTTAAAAGCTCCCTTCCGACCCAGAAGTGCCGACACACTCGTCAGATGTGTGGGTGCACACGACACCTCTACAAAGAGCAACTTAAAACTTACCCCTGACATTCGCTAATTTTCACCTGCAGTATTCACTAAGACCAACTTCTCAAAGAGTAATAAGTAGCCATCTTTGCAGAAGAACGAGGTAGACAAGTGAAGCCGTCTACAACCTAGCTAACGGAAGTAGAGATCTCACTTGCCCGTGATTGTATTATTTGCTGTTTTCCTTTTCAAAATTTTTATTTCACGTGATGTGTGTGTGTGTGTGTGTGTGTGTCTGTGTCTGTCTGTTTTAATTCTCCTATCTATTGTATGTGCCTGTGTGTATATGATATGTCTATGTCTGTCTCTTTTGGCTCTGTGTGAATGTGTGTGTGTGTGAATTGTGTGTGAGTGTGTGTCTGTATGTATATGCGTGTCCACATTCTCAAAGAAGCAAGAGATGTTTTATTCCCTGGAGCTGGAATTACAGGCAATTGTGAGCTGCCGGGCATGGGTTCAGGGAACTGAACTCTGCTCTTCCCAATGTGCTCTTAACTGGTGAGCCATTTCTCTAGCCACCTCTTACTCAACCATTTGGTATTTGATAACCAATTGATGTGCTCTTCGCTGAGGAAGACTTTCTCACATACCCATCGTTGCTTAGTTCTCTGTAGTTCTTGGATTGAGGTCCTGGTCTCTGGGTCTGTGTTCTTCCTCTCATCTTCTTTGGCATGCTGACTGGATTGCTCTTGTTCAGCTCATCTCTAGGCAGTCATGTTGGTGAGACTTTATGGCCTGGATTCCCCACCCTTCTCTTCTGGGGGATTTTAGTTGGGAGGCAAAGATCTCAGGATTTGATGATAACAAGACAATTTTAAAATGCATCATGGGACTATGATGCTGAAGAAGAGTTTAGAGTTTCTATTTGGAAGGTTATGGCTATCACTCTTATAGTGTACCAATCTTATTAAAGTGAGGAGACAGGACACAGCAGTCAGAATCTTCTCAGGGCACAGATAGTGCAGGAATTTCTTCATTGGACAGGACATGAAAAAAAGCAGAAGTATCTGGATCAAAATGACATGGGTCATTCCCTCAGAGTGTTGGAAGAGAACAGAATCCTCTCAGTCCTTTGGGAATTTATAGTCCAGAATGCTTCCTCAACCTCTACCTCAAAGTGTTCCTATTTAGCCACCCAAGCCAGCCCTAGAGTTGATGGAGCCTTTCTGTTGGACAGCTGCCTCTGAGCAGTCCTGGACGGCTGTCAAGTTAGTAACCCGTATCTGTGCTGTCCTCAGCACGGCCAGCTGCATCTCTGCTGAGACAGCCCCACCCCTCAGCCCCAGGAAGGGGCACATTTCTTGAACACTCTAGCCAGTGGTCCTCATGAGGAATGCATTTGGCTACCTCAACAGGTAGCTAGTGCAGAAGCTGCAAACAGCACCTAGCAGGACTATTATCTCGCTTGGTCGTGTTTGAATTGGCTTATCCAAGGGTTTGGCATTTGCTCTCTATAAAACTGGGTCAACATCGAAAAGTTAGGAGATCATACACATAAGCCAGATATCTGATGTTTTAAAAAAAATATCAGACAATCTGGTAACCCAGGACCCAATTCCATACTATAACGACAGGGAAGAGCTGAGGGAGACCAACATCCACCAATAAGTCTACGCTTTCCACTCAGCTGTAGTCCCCTCCCCTGGGCCCAATTCTCTCAGTCAGTCACCTCTGAACTCTGCAGACATCTGTGTCTTGTGGACCATGGTAGAGATCTATTTGAGCAGCTAGTCCCCCAAACACTAATTACTTGTAAAGCAAAGATGGCACCCTTCTCTCCTGTAGAGAAGGCTACTATTGTAACAAGTGGGCTTTAGCGGAGGAGCTAAAGGAGCATTAAGGCCTAACATTAAACTTCTAAGACAAAATGTGTTCACATGAGAAAACAAAACAGGCTGAATTATTCAACCAAAGAGTATTGCACTTCAACCAAGAATAGCTAATATATACTAACACACACACAGTGTGCTCTCACTCCTCGCTCGCTCTGCTCTCGTTCTGACTCTCGCTCTCTGCTCTCTCATCTCTCTGCTGCACTCAGTATTTTCCTCCTGGGAAGTAGGCAGTCACCTATATAGCACTTATATGGTTTCTATACTCTTTTGAATTAGGTTCTCCTTTCCGCTTTTATTAAAAGAGTATGGCAGCTATTAAGATTAAGTCTTTAACCTACAGAATCTCCTGGACTGCTAACTGAAGGACACCCTTCTTTGCATATTTACATTAAATGATGGGTATAGTCTCCTCTGAGAAGCAGTATGGAGCATGCAGTCTGTCTGGTAAATATTTAACGTGCTAAATATTCTAGCCCTTTCAGATGCGGTGGTGTCTGAGTGAGGTCATGAACTCCGGCAGCCTTTGTGTGACTTCAGGAAACGCACAATGTCCACTGAGGCCGCAGAGTCTGAGGGCGAAGCACTCCCGTCTCAGGAGTGATGCTATTTTCACTGCTGTAACAAGCTTACAGCAGACATGATTTATCACACCTCTTGCTAAATGAAATCCATAGCTTATGAGTCTCATGCATACATAATCCAAACATAAAACATCTTAATAATGTTCTATTTAATATCTTTAACGATATTAAATACATGCGTTTAAAGGCCTGACTGCAACAGAAGATGAAGTTAGATCTTCGTAGCCACGTATAGTTTGATTTTTAACGTAAGATGTGATCAAAAGCCATTGCATACATCAAATAGGAAATAAATAGTAGCAAAATGGACACTAGAGTACATGTTTGTATTCTAGTCTCTATATTAAAACTGCAATAAATATATATATATATGCATCATATATCAACCTTTGTGCATATATAACAGGTTAGACATAAACTGAAGTGATTATAAAGTGCTTTTCTCTTACAAGCATATTTGTCATATGGAGAGTTGGGAGCTGGGCTGAATACTGAACAAATTTCCAGTTTGTAAGCATTTCTACCCAATCTGAGGACAGTTTCACCCTGGGCTATTCTCTCTAACATGCTAGAGAACCCTGTTCATACTATGCCCCATTCAGCACTGTGCCAAACCAACACAGAGGGCAAAAACAAAACAAACACACATACAATGGAAAAACCACAGTTATTATTTCCAAAAGACTTTCCCTGAATAATTCCTAATTTAATATCTAATCTGATCTCACCCAACCACTGCTGCTTGTCTGGGTTGTTTGTCTAATGATGCAGAACAGCTACCTAAAAGGGAACGTGAAACAAATTTGCCGGTCTGTAAACTGGGGTGGGGTGGACTAAGCTAATTCATCCATCTCTGGAGTATTTCAGGGTCGACCCTCTACTGCCAACAAAACTGTGAGTTCATAGGGCAATGCCGAACATGGCTTATGGCCTGATTATGTTTGCTTACTGGGTGTGAAATGAATTTTAACTGTGGTATGTCTGCACTTGTGAATTTACTATGGTTGTTTAAACTTCTTGCAAAATGAAATGCCAGGCAGTCATTCTGAGGTTCCGAATATTTTAGACTTCAAAGGTCTCAGATAACTGAGGCTATTCTTTCTGTATTTAAACATTGTCCGCCCCCATACTTTGTAGAATTAACTAATATTTTCACTATATTTTCACCTATGTGTAGAATAAGCATAGGAGAGTAAAAATGAATGATTAAAAATAATTTTCAAATTTCCACTCTTATGTGCTGTCTTAACATGGTAAAGGTTTAAAAAATCTTCTGAGCATGGAAATTCACTTATTTTTCCCTTAAAGGTGTAATGTGTTTTAGGTGAAAAACTTAGGAAGTCTCTTTCAGCTACAAGACGATATAGTTTCCATGGACAAGATGTTTTCCAATGATTAAAAAACACACTGTAGGTTACGTAGTCTTTTAAGGTAACTGTAGACTTCATAGGATGCAGTTAAGCCTCACACAATGGTTCTAAAGGAGGTATTATCCAATATCTTCTATTTCCTAGAAACGTATGCATCTTTCCCCCTCTCCCTCACTCCTCTCCCCTTCTTTCCACCTCCCTCTCCTTGTCCCTCCCCCCTCTCTCCCCTTTGTCTCTCCTCCCTTTCTCCTTCCCCTCTCCTTTTCTCCCCGCTCCCTTTCTTTCCCTCCGTCCTTTTCCCACCCCTGCCTCCCCCTCTCTCCTCCATTCCTGGTTCTCATTTCCTATTTCTTCCTCCTCCCTTTCTCTTTCCAACTTGTCTTATTAAATTACTTAGACAACATGGGGGGAAAAAACTCCACTTTCAAACAGCACAATTTATTTGCCTAGTGTTTGTGGGGTGACTGTTTTACCAAAGTATTAAATTTCAAAACCCAACTTTGACTCATTTGGCTACAGACATGTTTTCATGGTACCTAAAATGTTTTCCCGTAGTCGGATGTGTTGTTAAGGGTTGTAAAGGCCAGCCTAATGCAAACCCTTGGCTCCTGTTAGCATTCTGTCTAAACTCCACCTCCACAGTTACCTGGCAACAGCCAGGTATGCTCCTCCCGGCAGATACCAGGCAACAGCCAGGTAGCCCTACCCACTATTATAAAAGGAGCTGTCTGGCCCCTCCTCTCTCTCTTGCCCTGTGACCAGCGCGCCTGCAGGTTCCCGTCTCCCCTTCCCTTTTCCCTTTCCGTTTCCCCTCTCCACGTGGTCATGGCCGGCCGGCCACCTCTCTGTCTCTCCCCTCTGCCCTAAGTAAACTCCCTTCGTGGAACCCTCTGTCCTGGCGTCTTCCCTTCCAAGCTCCTGCGCGTTTTAATAACAACAGCTCTCTTTGGTTGTCTCCCCATCTTTTTCTGCAGTCCCTGCAGAGACACCTGCTTTGTGTGTCTCTACACTAAGTCTTCTATGCTGCAGGTTCTGTTGGACTTTGTTTCTCCGTTTAAATCCACCGCTCCTCCTGCTCCTCCTCTCGTTTTGCTATTGAACTTCAGCTGCTTCATCTGTTTGTCTGATTTCTCATCTATCCACTTAATTGCTCCTCACATGTATTGCAAATCAATATTTATTATGCAACAGGAGACTGTGGGGACTGGGAAGCCATCCTTCTCCTGATGGTAGCTGTATTTACAAGTTAAGAGTTTAAACCCATTAACTGAAATGGGGCTTTGAGAATGTCTATGGCTTTAAGAACTCACTCAGTCTATAAAGTATGTGTAGTGCCTGTGTCATGTTAGATCCTTAATCCATGCAAGCTCTCACTAACCCTTACAGTGTGCCCTATTTTATATCCCTGCTAGCTCATCTTGGTGTTTGACATACTTTTTTTCCCCGTCTCCCTCTTACTCCGGCCTCGCTCACTCTGCCCCAAAGGTTTTTATTTATTTATTATATATAAGTACAGTGTAGCTGTCTTTAGACACCCCATAAGAGGGCATCAGATCCCAATACAGATGGTTGTGAGCCACCATGTGGTTGCTAGGATTTGAACTCATGACCTCCAGAAGAACAGTCAGTGCTCTTAACCACTGAGCCATCTCACCAGCCCTTGACATACTTTTTAGGAAGGCCCTTGTAGAAATTAAATAGTATGCTTCCGCAAGCCATGAATAATGTGTGCTCAGCTCACGCTCAGCCAGATTCATTCATTCGCAAAGTGCTTACTGTTTGTCAGGGAAGTCAGGCACTGTCCCCACTCTGAAGTCAGAGCCTGTGCAGAGAGGCAGAGTTCCCTTCTCTCCTGAGTCAGACCTCTGATCAAGAGGACAACAACACACTGGGAAGCACATCCCAGAGCTCTGAAAAGTAATACACAAAGAGATGATGACCAAACCCAACAGTGGGACATCTGGGAAGGCCTCCCAGGAGGGGCAGAGAATTCAGCAGAGGTAAACAAGACAGAAGCCATTCAGCAACACAAAAGGCTGAGCTGAGCAGCCAACGGGGAACACTCACAAAGGACCAAGAGCCTGGCACTGGGCCAGGGACAGGAAGAAAGCCAGGGCAGAGTACTGTGAGAAGCTAAAGAGATGGGCAGGAGTACCTCAACCTGAACTCTGCAGATCTGAGGAAAAACTGCGGATCTGTGTTCCAGGTCAGCTAGATGCACATAGAACATGCAGTGGCGTTTTAAGTGGGGGAGTGACGTGAACTGCTTTGTAATATAATAGATATAATACCTTCTGAACAATGGTGGTGTAAAATGGGCCAGAAGAGAAACGGGATTCTGAGTAGGAAAGGAAAAAAGAATGGCTTGTTAATTCTTGGCTTGATAACTGGAAGAATAAACTCACGGATTTGAGGAAAACGAAAACAGAAGTCTAGGGGTGGGGCTGCGCCTTCCTGTGTTTTAGATGCCGTGTATCTTACTGCACAAATATCTAGAGAACCAGGGAGAGTCACCTCAGCTGTGTGACTGTGACCCTGTTAGGCAGCCTCTCTGGGCTTCTTCAAGCCCATCTACAAGAGAAGGAGATAAAGGAATAGGAGCAAGTTGCCAGCACTGTGATGCAGATTGGGTCACTGCATCACGCTGGCCCTGAGCATCAATACTTAAATATCTTGTTAGAATTAGGAGTTGGGCTTATTTTACTGACCACAGCGTTCTTTTAAACCTCACTCATTTTTCGTTATCCCTATTAGCGCTTTTCTTTATAATTCCTGGAATTACTTGCTCACTTAAACTATAAGTCAGTGTAAAATTGTCCTATCATTGATATACGCTGAATATTAATTTAGTATATTGCTTACTATGTTGTTCATTTGACAAAAAAAATTGAATTACTAAGTACCAAACTACACTGAGTACTAACAACAAAACAAAATCAAAATACAAACACTGACTGTGTGTCTTAATGAAGCTGATATCCTAGAGTCAGGAAATAACAGGTTATAGAAAAAGTAAATAAAGAAACTCAGTAACAGAGACTCAGCTGGAAGTCCACACCTTTCACTGTGTATTTAGCATTTTTAAACAACGAAGGAATTGCTATGTAATATTGTCTTCTCCTTGAATATTATTAATGAGCCACAAACCAAATCATAGTGCTGAGAATAACAGGGAATGGTCTTGATCATCTGAGAAATTTTAAATTCTTTTTCTTATTAATTAATTTTTTTAAAGGTTTGTTATTTATTTACATGAGTACACTGTAGCTGTCATCAGACACACCAGAAGAGAGCATCAGATCCCATTCTAGGTGGTTGTGAGCCACCATGTGGTTGTTGGGAATTGAACTCAGGACCTCTGGAAGAGCAGTCACTACTCTGAACCGCTGAGCCATCTCACCAGCCTGGAATTTCAAATTCTTTTCTCTTCCTACAATAAACTAGTAAGGCAGTTATCATAATCTTACTTATCTTATTCCAATAAAATGCATTCTGCTAGGTTAGGCAGTCCTGTAGACAGTGGTGATCTGGTGGCGTACAAGACACTGGGGGCCTTGGCTTACAATAGCTTTCACTCCAGTGGGAAAACAGGGAATATGAGCAATTGTGGAGAGTAATAAACTTTATGAAGACAATAAGGCACAAGGACGTAACAGAGTCGTACTTGGAGGGAGTGTGAAGGGAACATTAAATATGGCGGGTGGAGAATATCTCTTTAAGGAGGTGACATTTGAGCTGACCAGGATGTCTGGAGGAAAATAAATCCCAGTCAAATGGAGAAAAGCACATTGACTCTGAGGAGAAATGGGTTTGGCATGTCTAAAGAGCATAAAGAAAGAAAACTAGGGCCTGCAGGTGTTGCTAGGTGGTAGAAGACTTACATGCCTAACAGACAGAGTAGCCTGGGTTCTATTTCCAGCATCATAAAACAAAACAAAATAAAATAAAACAAATCAAACCAGCTGGAGCTGCTGGCATAGACACCTGGAAGGCAGAAGATAAGCATTGAAACACAATAGAAATCCACATCAAGGAGGATCTTGTCAGCCAGGATAGAGACTCTTTTGGGTGACATGGACTGGAACCCAGATCCTCACCATGCAAGCACACAATATAACAATGAGACAAATCACCTGCTAGGGTGACTGGTTTTGATTCTAAGCGATAGAGGAGACATGGGGTAGCATGTGTCTATCAGAATGTGCGTGTGTGTGTGTGTGTGTGTGTGTGTGTCTGTGTATATGTGTGTGTGTGCGTGTGCACGTGTGTGTGTGTGTTGAGAATCTAACACAAATAAATTACCCAGGCAGGTGATAGTAAAGTTTTCTTTTTGGTCTAGTGAAACTACGTAGCCCAGGCTGGCCTTAAACTTTTGGAGATCTTCATGTTTCAGTCTCTCATAAGTGGCAGAATTATGGGCATGTGTGAGCATGCCTAGCATAGGAAGGTATGATTATTATGATTATTATATACAAGGTTACATGAGGCCATTATCATGCAAATATCTTGAGCATATTTGGAGCATACTTCCTGGAATACTCACTAGCCTTTTCTTTCTCGATTTTCCTCGATTAATCCCTTTGGTTTCTCAGACAATATTCTGAGAAATATTCCTATTTTTACTTTGATGTCATGGGCACACACATGATTTTACGCATCCACAATATCTGAGTACCACGAATGAAAAATAAAATGCAATACTTGACGGAGACTAATCAATTTGCTTAATATGATTTTCTCTAGCTATATCTGGCTTCCTACAAAGACTATATCTTCACTTTTCTTTACACGTGAAAAGGAAACCCACTGTGTACATAAACAGCAATTTCTTTATCTGTGTCTACATACCACAGATACACTTGCACACACTGTTATTGTAACATTCTTCATAATTGCTAAGTTATCGAACCAATTGAGATATCTGACAACAGAGGAACAAGTACAAAATCATATATATGTATGTATCTATACATATATACATAGAAGAGAGACAGAGACATAGAAGAGAGACAGAGAGAGAGAGAGAGAGAGAGAGAGAGAGAGAGAGAGAGAGAGAAATGGTGTCCAACACAAACCCAATAGATTGTAGATAGAATATTTCAAAGAAATCTTATAAACTCTTCAATTTTTTTCGTACAACAAACCATGCTGGTAAACTTAAGTAAATACTAAGACTTGAGACTATATATTATTTTATTATCACTTTATAAATGTTAGATTTTGTAGATTACTGACAGCCTTGATTTGATCCCATACCCATGAAAAATTTCAGAAAGATAATGCACAAGAACATTGAGGATAAAACCTTGACTGTCTTCTAGAATCCTAAAAAATATTAAGTTTAAAGAAACTACCGGATGAATTGCTTCTGCTTATTAAATATTGGCATTGCCATTTATCTCACAGTTAGGGCTGTCAATCTTTCTATTTTATACTAGGGAACTGGAGGGTTTATAACATTCTAGCTGGGAGAGCTTCAAAATTATATGCAGTTAAAGCAAATAGTAAGAAAGATTCTTCATCGAATAATACTCCTTCATTTTTCTTTCAGAAAACACAAAGAATTTTCCGAAAGAATTTGAAAAACAAGTTAGACAAAAATCTGTGTTCAAAGGCCTAGAATCAATGCAAAAAGTTGAGTGTGACTTCGTGTAAGTCTGTAACCACAGCCTTAGGAAAGGTGGAAACAGGAGAAGGTTTGTGGCTAACTAGCTGCCAGCCTAGCTCCAGGTTCTGGGGGACACCACAGTCTCAAGGAAGTAAGGTGGTGGTGGATCAATCAGTATGCCCATATCCTTCTCTAGTCTCTCTGTGCATGTGTAATTGTCATGACTGGACATACACTTGCATGAACATATGACATACATATAACACAATATACATAAACATGTACAAAAGAAGGAGTCTAGAGCTAGGCATAAACTTTATACCCTCGACAAACATTAACTTGATATAAATCATGTACATAAATACAACAATGCAAAGCTGTGTGACAAAGATAACACAAGAAAGCGTAAATAACCTCCTGATGGAGACGTTCATACACAACACAGAAAGTTCAATGCATAAAAACAATATTGATACTCTGAACTTCCTTGAAAGCATTCTATATGATATGAAAACCCATACACGGCTTGAAGACACAAAACATGCGTATCTAATCAGGGGCTGTTATCTAGACTATGCGTAAAAGAAACATTTTGAAAACGTTAATAATCAGAAAATGAGCCACTTGATGTTTAACGTAGGTGTAAAACCTGAATAGATGTGTCAGCAAAAAAGAATATACAGATGTCCAAGATACATATGCAAAGATGCTCTACATCATGGGAAATCGGGGTAAAGGAGGCAAAGGAAGGAAACTGTATCAGTGCCAGTTAACGATATCTAGCATGGATGCAGATGTGCAGCAATGGGACCCTTGCTCCCTGATGCTCAAATATAAAAGGGTACACACTTGGGAAGATGCCTTAGTGATTTCTTACAGTACTAGACACACATTTTTCCATTTGGTCCCACAATCGTACTCCTTGGAAATGTTCAAAGAACGAGAAAACTTACAGCCGTGGTGTGAAAAACTACACAGCCGGATGCTTACATAAGCCTCATGTATACTTGGAAAAACTTGTGAACAACAGAGATGTCCATTAGTGGAGAGAAGGCTAAATTGCGGTACATCTAGATGAATGGAACTGTAGTCCACACTTGGAGAAATCAATCATTATGCCATAGAGAGGAAAGGGAGAAAACACTGAACAGGCTACCGCATGAGTGCCCGATCCCATCTGCACAGCGTTTATTCCAGAGACGGTAATTGCCAAAAGTTGGGAAAAGGAGATGAAAAGGAGGTGTACAGGGGAAGTTTGGGGGAGGGGAGAGGATTCTGCATGGTAGCGTGATAAGGGGCGCTCATCTACACATAGTTACCAAAGCATAGAGGAGACAGCAGCAGCAAGCATGAGCCCTCAGGCCAACCCACCGTGGACTTTGGGTGAGATGCTATGTCACTGCCACCCTATCACTTTTAACAGATGTCTCAGTCCTGAGGAGGGATGCTGACAGTGGGCAAGGCTGTAAATATAAAAGAACTTTGTGATTAATTTTGCTATCATTCCAGCTGCTCTAAAAGATAAACAGCATCGGGAAAATATATTCAATCTGATCTTTCTCTAGCTTGTGGAGTAAAATTAGAAGCTTTATCAAAGTAAATAAAATTGATTATGAATTTTTGTTCTGAAAACATAGTGGAGCATTTGTCCTTGTTATATGTTGGAGCAATTTTTTTGGATATATGCCCAGGAGTGGTATAGCTGAGTCTTCAGGTAGAACTATTTCCATTTTTCTGAGGATCCACCAGATTGATTTCCAAAGTGGTTTTACCAGCTTGCAATCCCACCAACAATGGGGAGGAGTTTTCCTCTTTCTCCACATCCTCACCAGCATCTGCTGTCACCTGAGTTTTTGATCTTAGCCATTCTGACTGGTGTGAGGTGGAATCTCAGGGTTGTTTTTTCATTTTTATGTTTTTAAAGATTTATTTAATGTATGTGAATACAGCATTGGTCTCTTCAGACACACCAGAAGAGGGCATCAGACCCAATTTCAGATGGCTGTGAGCCACCACGTGGTTGCTGGGAATTGAACTCAGGACCTTTAAGAAGAGCATTCAGTTCTCTTAACTACTGAGCCATCTCTCCTGCCCCTAAGGGTTGTTTTGATTTGCATTTTCCTGATGACTAAGGATGTTGAACATTTCTTTAAGTGCTTCTTAGCCATTCGAGTTTCCACAGCTGAGAAGTATTTGTTTAGCTCTGTACCCCATTTTTAACAGGGTTATTTGGTTCTCTGGAGTCTAACTTCTTGAGTTCTTTGTATATTTTGGATATTACCTTCTATCACTATGTTTATAGCACCTTATTTATAATAGCCAGAAGCTGGAAACAAACCAGATGTCCCTCAACAGAAGAATGGATACAGAAATTTTGGTACATTTATACAATGGAGTACTACTCAGCTATTTAAAACAATAACTTCATGAAATTCGCAGGCAAATGGAGGGAACCAGAAAATATCATCCTGAGTGAGGTATCCCAGACACAAAAGAACACACATGGTATGTACTCACTGATAAGTAGACTTTAGCCCAAAAGATCAGAATACCCATGATACAACCCAAAAATGAAACACAGCTTAAGAAAAAGGAAGACCAAACTGTAGATGCTTCAATCCCACATAGAACGGGGAACAAACTAACCACAGGAGCTAGAGGAGAGAGGATTTGGGAAGGGGAAAGGAGGGGAGGGAAAGGAGGGAAGGAACAGGTATTGGGAGGAACAGGAGAGAAGTACAGAGGATCAGGAAACTGAACAGAAACATATAGCAGAGAGGCATGGGGAACTGGGGTAGCTACTAGAAAGTCCCAGATTCCAGGCAAGCAAGAGGCTCCCAGGAGCCAATGGCAATAACTTTAGCCAAAATACCCAGCGAAAGGAGATACATCTTGTAGAGACCATCTCCAGCAGATAGGCACAGACCCCAGTTGAGGGATAGGGCCACCCACACATCTCAAAATTTTAAAACCAGAAATGTTGCTGTCCAAAGGGAATAGGGAGACAAAAAATGGAACAGAGACTGAAGGAAAGGCCATCCAGAGACCACCTCACCTAGGGATCTATGCCATCTGTAGACACCAAACCCTCACACTATTGCTGCTATCAAGAAGCACTTGCTGACAGGAGCCTGATATGGCTGTGCCCTGAGAGACTCTACCAGCACCTGACCAATACATATGAGGATGCTCGCAGCCAACCATTGGACTAAGCCTGGGAACCCCAGTGGAAGAGCTAGGGAAAAAATGAAGGAGCTGAAGGGGATTGCAATCCCATAGGGAGAACAATATCAACTAACTGGACCACCCAGAGCTCCCAGGGACTAAACCACCAACTAAAGAGTACACATGGAGGGAGCTGTCAGGAGCAATAATGGGACAAGCTAATAATTAGCAGGTGATCATCCTGAAATGGCTTGCCTTGGATTATTATATAATTTGCAACAAGTGAATCTTTATTCAATAAGGCTGTAAGGGACTTATTTTAGGACAGATTCCCGCTATTAATACGCTTTTCCTATTATCATTATTAAACATATGTAACAATCACTAAGCAATAGCACACCCCTTTGGAGCAGATCTCTGCAGATCCACAAAGATGTACTGTGTTGTGGTGATGCTGTATAGACAAATAGATGACTTCTTAAGTCCTCATGATGATCCTATAAGATTCCTAAAATTATATCAATGATTATTAAGCTCTTTTATAACGGGACTGCTATTAGGTACTTTTCTGATAATCAAAACTGCAATAGAGAACTCTGCCAGTCTCCCAAGTGTCACCAGTTCATTGCTCTTAGATAGTAACCAGACTTTCTCCTACTCAGAGCACATTCCAAGAGGTTGTAAAACAATTAATCAAAGGTCACTAATAGGGAACTCACGATTTATTAAAGGTGCTGGGACAAAAGATAAAAAATTGCCTGGGTTTATCTATACAAAACTTCACTAATTTCTTAGTTATAGTTTTAAATCTTCAGTGAACCTGTGGAGCTAGACAGGTGATGGATGTTTAGCCAGATAATTACTCCTAATGGATATGCATGTAAACATTCTCTGTTGTAAACTTCTATTTCAATTTATGATTTGATTTTTGGTGTGAACTTGTGATGAACTTTGTAACATGTGATCATGTATTCTGAAAGATGTATAAGTACTGAGGACAAAGAGATGAGAGGCAGATAGAATAGAGAGATACAACAGAGAGATAGAAATTTTTACCTGTACAAAGGCTATTTACTTTACCTTTGCTGTTTTGGGGCTGAGGTGCTAAGCACCTGAAACTGCAGTTTCTGGCCTCAGGATCACAGAAGGCAGGTCGACTACAGTAGCATAGTAACGTAGATAAGTAAACTTTTATTATATAGCAACCCTAAATATCTTGTAAGACCAAGTCTTACCGCCCCCCCACCCCCACCCCCGCCAATGCTTTTCCCCCTCGGCTACCTCAAGAAGAACCAACAAGAAAAAAGAGAACACCCCCACCATGCCTGGGCTGGCCCCCCGGCAGGGAGCCCAGACTCCAGATACATATATAGCAGAGGCTGGCCTTATCTGACATCAATGACAGGGGAGGGAAGCTTGACACCCAGCATAGGGGGATGCTAGAAGGGTGAGGTAGGAGTGGATGAGTGGGTGGGGGAGCACCCTCATAGAGGCAAAGAGGAGGGGGCAAGGGGGACGGGATGGGGGCATTGTGTTGGTGGAGGGGTAACTGGGAAGGGGGACATCATTTGAAATGTAAACGAATAAAATGGTTATTAAAAAAAGAAAGTGAGAGAAAAAAAGAATTTTTGTTCAACTTTAATAATATATCATTAAGATAACAAAAATCATAAGAAAAATTACATTGCAGCAGACATAGAGAAAACTTTTAGTGATTAAATTCACAATAGCTGCTATAAATTCATAGCTACCATGACCACTCAATGCAGAAGTACCAGGGCATACATACGTGTGGTAGCCCTCCAAATCGCATTGTTTCTGGTCTAAAAATTGAAGGAAATTTCTGAATATAGTCTGAATATAGTAACCCAATTCTATTTGTAATTTTGTAGGTTAGATTGAAAATTAACTCTTGTCAGTCTGCAGAGACAAAAAAAAAATCACAAAACATTATTCTTTTCAGCACAGCTTAGTCAAAGCTATGCTCTAATTTTCTGTGGTGCTAAACTAGTTTCCCTAGAGAAACTGAGGCAACAGTAATTAGAAATCAATCTCTCTCTCTCTCTCTCTCTCTCTCTCTCTCTCTCTCTCTCTCTCTTGTGTGTGTGTGGTGTGTGTGTCTCTCTCTCTCACACACACACACACACACACACACACACACACTCACATACACAGTCTCATTCTTCTGGGTTTGGAAAATAAGGACACCACTGTGACTACTGGCATCTGTCTTGCACTCTTGTCTGGCAGAAGGAGATAGCTGAATGGAAGGGTACAGAGCTGACTGGGAGATTTAGGACTCCATCAGAAGAGAGCACCCTGGGTAGCTTTAATTCTGCAACAAAACAGTGGAACTGCTGATGTAATCAGGTCATGATTTAGGAGCTGTGAGGACCGGACTCTTAGCCAATCACTTCATTACACACACACACACACACACACACACACACACACACAAAACACTTGAATGATAATCATCTCTCACCTTAGACCAAAATAGAATTGAGGGAGGGAGGGAGGAAGGGAGAGAGGTGGGGACAGAGGGAGAAGGGAGGAGGGGAGGAGGGGAGGAAGCACATGACATGTCACTGCTAGTGTATATGTCTGAATACAGTAACCCAATGTATGTGCTTCCTTCTGTTTTATTTTACTTGAGGTTCAGAAAGCACCACTCAGTAGTGCTTAGTACTAAGTAGCAAATAGATTAGGGAGACACAAAACAGCCAAGTGTGGTCTACAAAGACCCAGAGGCCACACTGTGATTTGTGCAGGAATGAGCAAGCTGACTGGTGGTAGCTATGTCCTTGTGAGTTCTTATTTTCACTTACAGGGTTTTGAGCCCAGGAAAACCATACACTCTCTCAGCACATCTGTGAAAGGGTGCAAAGGTCAACACGTCATTCCTTCTAAAAAGCCAAAGCCAGTCGTGCAGAACTAGGTCTCTCACTGAGACAAGACCTGCCTGGAACTCGTTCCAGCAGAGCCTGCTAACTAAGTCTCTGACCTTGCTCACCCCGTTCAAACCTTTTGAGACTTCTCTGCTCATCTATAAAATGAAGGGATTGAACCATACGTTGCCTTAGGTCTTTGACAGAGCGACATCTCAACATTTATCTTGTTACACATCCTTGTGCCTGCAAATATAAATATATATCTATATATATATAGATAGATATATAGATATATATTGATATATATATATATAGATATATATTGATATATATATATTGATATATATATATTGATATATAATATATATATATATAATTCCCTAGGGTATTAAGAGTACTGGAAATTTTTTTTTTTTAATAATTATGTGTTCATTGGTACAAGCTGATAATGGTTCTCAAGTTGTTGCCTTTGTATTTGTTTGGGGAAAATTAAAGTTCCTTGAGTTTGGGGAATCTCTTGATTTCTATTTGGATAATTACCTTACAATATCAGCCAAACGCTTCCCACATTGGCATTTCACCATAAAACTGATCGATTGATCAATCAATCAATCAATCAATTAGTGATTATTGAAAACTTCTCTTGCTACAGTATTTATTTATAAGGAGATTAAGCCTCCTTTAATGTTCATCTTCTCTTCAGTTTTTAGTGTGTACCTCAGTGCCTAGGATGCACCATATATGTACAATAAGAATGATTGGGTACCCTTATTAATTTTTGGCTTTTACTGTAAAATCCTGAAAGTTCTTTTATTTGGATGGAGTGAGAACTTTCAGCCAATAAGTCGGAGTGCATGAAAAAGTAAAAATGAGGTCAAGAAACAGACTGAATTATTTTTGTTTGAATTTAAATAATGACAATAAAGGATAGTCGAACAAAAATATAATAGCTTTAGACAAGCGACCCATGTCTTTCCTTTCTTCTGAGTAAAAAAGCCCAGTCTTATGGCAACACTTTCATTTTTGCTTTGGAGAATGTGTTTAAACATTTAATATTTTTACACAGCAGATTGATTACGTTCAATATATTATATAATTAATGTATCAATGCCCTATAACATTGCATATTTATATTTATTATTTGAATAGTTATTCCAACATTAATTTTTCTTAAACGGAAGCAAGAGTATTTTTTTTTTTTTTTTAGACTTAAACAAAGCAGTCACTTCTGTAATTCCACAATACAAACTAGTGAAAAATAACACAAGAAAATGGCCTGAGTTTGTTAGAGAAATTTAATAAGAGCAATTCTGGAAATAAGGTGGCCACTCATAAAGCAGGATATTCATATTTTCCTAGTAATATCACCACAACACAACCCTCCCTCCTTTCCTCACCCTAAAGACGCACACATACAACTCACGCTTTCTCTGCCGTGCTTGAACTAAAATTCTTATCAATGGACCATATCTAAATCTGAACATCTAATGCCACCTTCACGCCATCACACACGGAGTTTGGTATTCCCCAATCTTACCAGCCCTCATTCCACTAACGTCTCTGTCCTCCCCTGGACTGTACACAGAAACACACTCCAACTGTCATGAGGACCTAAGGTTCAGCTCTCTGATCAAGCCTGTCAAGTTTCAAACCTTAAGAGAATTAGTGTGGGTAAGATGTAACCATGGCAAACGTGCCCTGAGTAGGCCAGCATTTGAAAGAAGAGAGAAGAAAAGTGAGTAAAGAGTGATTCCCTAAACCCAAGAGATTTAGAATAAGGCTTTCTAATTCCAAGCACGAAATTCAGTCATCTACGCAATGACCCACCACCACTACATACCCAACGTGAATATGACGGAGCACTTGATGAGAGTTTCGGATTGTCTGGGGGTCATTCATAGGGAAGCCTGGCCAGAGCAGGGAACACGTGAAGATAAACAGTGCCTAGACCCATATACCCTGATGGCATAGACCCACGTAAGGCTGCTGTGTTGTGACTACTGCATACAGCAGACATCTCTTGAATGATGCTTTACACTTACTGTGTACCACGTGGCCTTTCTGGGCCTTATGTGGTTAGACACAGGTCAATGGTTTCCGTGGGACTTTAGCATTGCAAGTGGCTGCAGAGGCCATGAGATCCACATAGTTCCCTTTCCACCAGGTTGACTGCCCTCTGCCAAGGAGGCACAACAAGTAGCTGTCATCTCTTTCCAGTGTGGCTGGTGATGAGTGCACTTAACTTAAATCACTATACTTGGTCTTGGTGGGAAGCACAGAGAAACCCCTTTAGAGCAGAAACTACAGGTCATCAAGTGTCGTAGAAACAGGGAGTCTAGAACAATGAACAGCAAAGAGAATAAAGCATTGTTCTAAATGGTTTTTATCTCTATGAGAAGGGATACCATTTTTAGTTACGAGAGATGCATATAAAAGTAGTGCAAAACTTAGCCTCCCTCTTGTTCATATTGACTTGAGTAACCTGACCTAAAACAAGCTATCTTTGCGACAGCCTCCAAGAGCTTTTTGATTTTCCCCAAGGCCTGCTTTAATCTCCCAATGCTGAAATCTTCTTCTTTTGACACAGCTGTATCATCGCTGCCCTTGCTGATTTCCATCCACGGTGTCTAACTAGCTGAATCTATCTTTAGAGTCAAGTACATTGTCCACATCTCTTCATCAGTCTCACAAACCTCTGCAGATTTTGCAGAATTTATATTCCAAACCACCCTCCCTAGCCAGAGAGCGAAACAAGAACCAGCAAATGTTTACCCTTCTTCTGTTGCCACATAGGAGACTGACTGACAAGAGTGACAGATGGGGGTAGAGGTAACATCAGGTGATGGTCTTTGTAAGGATTCCTTTTCAGAACAGCCAGTTCATGCCAGCAAGATGGCCCAGCACGAAAGGGTTCCCAGCATGTGAGCCCTGTGGTTCGAGTTTGGTCCATGGAATTCACGTAAACGAGGAAGGAAAAGACTCCACACATTGTCCTCCCGCTGTCACTAAATGCATGTATGCATGCCAATACAATCACACAAATACCAAGGAAACAAAAAGGGTTGAAGTTAAATAGAATATCTAATTCATTAGTGAATTGTTCTTCATTTATTACTAATTTGTCAAAGAATTTTTATAACATGATATCTACTTTCCTCTGTTCATAATATTCCTGAGGTATATAGTTTGTGTATGCTTTTACATTTTATTTTATTCTCTCTCTCTCTCTCTCTCTCTCTCTCTCTCTCTCTCTCTCTCTCTTGTGTGTGTGTGTGTGTGTGTGTGTGTATGTGTGTGTGTGGTGTATGTGTGTGTGTGCAAGTGGGACACACATGCCATTACAAGTATGGAGAGGTCAGAGGTAAACTTTACAGAATAGGTTCTCTCCTTCAACCTTTACATGGGTCTCTGAGATTAAAGTCAGGTTGTCTGGGGATGGGGGGGAAGTAATTTTACCGCTGAGCTATCTCAATAGTCCTGTGTTTGTTGTTTTAAATGCATCAAAGAGAAGAAGAAAATGATATCAATTCTAAGTATATATAAAAAGTCACAAAATGACTAGCAGTTTAATACCTATGACCTAGATGTTTTTATCTTTCTCCCTTAAGATAAGCCATAGTATGGGTAGAGGAAAAATTTAAAACCTTGTATTAGCATCCCTTATTATTTAACAATATTATTCAAACTTGGAAACATAAGAACATGAGGTTCTTATCTTCTAGTCTCTGTGGGCCAGGAGTCCTGGTGAGGTTGGTGGGATTTTCTGCTCAGCCTCTCGCAAGACTAAAGTTCTCATGTGCAACTTGGCTGGGGAAGGATCTACTTCTAGGCTTTCTCCGGATGTAGTCATTTACAGAGGAACCCGAAGCTTCAGTTCTGTTTCAGCTATAAGCTGGAGGCTGCCCTGTTTTGTACAGGGACTCATGTCTCAAAGCCAGCAAAGGAGAAAGAGGAGGAAGAGAAGAGGTCTCAGGAATACAGATGCTACAACTTAATTACATGGATTCACTCCTGTTAGGTAGGAGGAAGGCACAGGTCCTGTCCACACAGAGGGAAAAGGGCCACAGAAAGGCAGGATTACAAGAAGGCAGGGTGCACACAGCTCACTTCCCTAGCTGTCTGCAACACTTGGCGGTTTTAACTTCTATTAGATCTATTATTAGTTAAAAGGAAGAATGACCCTATTTAGCTGAAAAGCCTGGAAAAAAAAACCCTACATTTTCCTTGTTTCGTCCTCAATAATGAGCATAGGTTCTTTTGATGTATTCTTCTTCAAATTATTGTGAAAATAAGTCATGCATTAGCCAAGGAGGACAGACGAGTTCCTTTTCATATCAAAGAGTCCTCATTACTCAGCTGCTACAGAATGGGGGGTGGGGGTGGGGGCGGGGTCAAGTGTCCTCAAGGCATGGTGAATGGGTTAGAAGCTGCTGAGAAGAAAGCATGGCGCTGTCTCACTCCAGGGTTTCCAGGCGAAACACTCCAGCCTCCGACATGAGGCGGAGGCATGGCTGTCGAATCTTGTACTTGACTTGAATCTGGGACCTCCGTTCCTGATGGTGCCCCAGGAGAACACACTCGACCAGCTCGTGGTTAAGACAAAGAACTTGTTTTAGGTTAAAATTCACAAATACCACCTTTTCTGCGGGCTTTGATATATTTTATAACTAGTGTGTGGAGATGGTATGATGGGCAGGCAGGGGTGACGCAGATGAGACATTACGAGTCTCGCAGGGGCTGC
The DNA here is from genome assembly GCA_021653895.1 of Mastomys natalensis. Taxonomy (NCBI): domain Eukaryota; kingdom Metazoa; phylum Chordata; class Mammalia; order Rodentia; family Muridae; genus Mastomys; species Mastomys natalensis. Next base: position 61,270 of record JAJTUV010002434.1, read on the forward strand.
CCGTGGGCTGCGTTTGGAAAACTCAGCAGACAGGTGTGACGTTTGATTCTCGACCTGGGTGACCCGCCCTGCAACCTTTAGAAGCTCACCACTTACTCAGGTTGTAACCAACTGATAAGCAGTGAGATTCATACAAGCACCTCAGGTCTCTGTGGCTTTTACAGTTTTTTTTTTTTTTTTAAAACAACACACCATAGCAGTCATCTCATTTACACAAGTTGAAATTACAGAGTTAACCTGAGCTTACTGGCTTAGGCCGGTATTCCCAGCTTCTCAGGAGGTAAACCAGAAGGAACATAGGGCAGCCTGGGCTACGAGTGAGTTCAAGTCCCAACCAGAACTTAGTGAGACTCTGTCCCAAAATTAAAAATTTACACAAATGGTCTAACTGTGTCTCAGTGGTAGAAGACTTGCCTAACACATACAATACACTGGAGTGGATCTCCAGTACACACAAGCACACATACACACTCACGTGCACACATACATACCCACCACCCATCCCCGCCTACACGCACCAGGTATGCTTTCTTCAGCCACTTTTACCCTGCCTTTTACTATAGGCAATACGTTTTATGTCTTTTATAAAATAGAAATTAATACCGTCTGTCTCATCAATCATCCACGTGCTGAAGTGTGGATGCCCTGAGAGGCAGTCAGCCACGGCCATCCCTCTGCCTCAGCGCCCCTCCGGAGGTCACCCTGTTATTTCCTCTCCTACTCAGAGGTTTCAGTTGTTTACAAATGTATTTTATATTTAATTTACTAGATGGAAGCCTGTATTAGTCAGCTTCCTGTCACGATGACAAAATACTCGAGATAATCCACTTAAGTGGAAGGGAAAGATTTATTTTAGCTTCGTGTTTCAACCTGTCACCACTTGGCCCCGTTGCTCCGGGCCTGAGAGGGGTGAGGGAAGGGAGCAGCAATGGAGACAAATGGACTGTGAAACAAAGCTGTCTTCGTGGGACACTGAAGACCAGACCGTAGCAGAGCCTCCTGAAGGGAAGGGATGTCAATCGTGGTTATTTTTGTTTGGGTTTGCTCCTACAATGCCTCATTAATACATTCAGAGACACATCCAGCAATACCAAAGATGCTCGGATGTTCAGCTGTTTACAGAGGAACCTTGGTTGTCTCAGAAAAGCCTCTCTCATGTCTCCCGACTCCCAAAGCCCCGCCCCGCCAAGACAACAAACATTCACTTTTTAATCTTCATAACAGAGGGATGTGACTTTATATTGCAAAAGGATGAATATTATCTTCTATGGTTAACGTTTGAGGACGCTAAGGATCTTGAGAGGAGGTACATGCTCTGGGTTATACAGCTAGTTCCTAATGGCTACTCATGAGAAAATCAGAGCGAGCTCTGAGGCAAAAGAAAAGGATACCTATCTGAAGACAGACTGGTCACAAGTCAGGGATGCCAAATACTCTGAGGGAAGTTAAGGCCAGATTGTCCCTTCCCTGACGGTCCTTAAGAGGCTAACATGACACTTTGATTTCAACTCTAAGAAACTTTTTGTTTCTTTTTGTCCTTATCTTTCTAGCAATATTCCCAACTTCTTAGTATTAAAGGGTTCATTAAGCATCATTATTTCCAGACCACGTGACCCTACCACCCTAACAAGACGCAAACAGATAACACTACAATTGATGTTCAGGTTAGGGTACCAGAAAGCATGAGGGACCTGAAGTTGTGTAGAATTCTGTCACCCTTATGAGAGCTTGTGAGGAAAGAATATCAGGTTCCCAGAGGAAACCTCCTGCTTTCCCTCCCTAATCTTCATTGCCACCATGGGGTACAGTTTATTTACTTGAAAGATGCCTAAAGTGGACCTCAGAAGGCTGTTGCTCGTCCAGAGGCACACGGACCCATTTCCCGTGCATATGAGCTTTCTGCACATGCACCACGGCTAGGAAAAGGACATCAAACAGGAAAGTCAAACTCAGCTAGAACTATAGTTATATATATTTTGCACATACTATATCAAATTTCATTTTAATCAGTCATTCACATTTTAGCCTCTGGAGCATCCACAAAGATACCCTGATGCAAATATATTCTCCATTATCTGGCAGAAAAACTGTACCTGGGCCAAGACCTTGAAGTCAGGAAGATGATCATGGGTTATCCAGATGGACCCTCAAAGGTTTAGAGTATGAAGAAAGCACAAAGGTTGAAGTCAGTTGTGCTGAAGGAAGCAGTCTACCAGAGTCAAGGAGACTCGAGAATGTTCCGCCTGGACCAAGGATGGAGAAGGTACCTCACAAAACCAGGAATGTAGATGGGGCCTGGGAAGAGCCAGGTCTCTCCAAGAGCTACCAGGGAACATGGTCTTGCATGATAAAATCTATTCCACACTTCTGACCATTAGATCGTCAGGATAATTCATGTTTATTCTTCTAGGCAGCTAAGCTTGTAGCAATGTGTTGTAGCAGCAGCGTGAGCTTGAAACAATCACACATCTGTTTTATGCATGAAGCACTCGGAGGACTTAAGCGATGTTCTAAAGCACCACACAGCCTCTAAATGGCAAGCCAAGGAGTCAAATCCAGGTGCCTACTCCAGAGTCGAGAACTAGCCCCTTCCTTGTCTAGTCCCATCTGAGCATCCTTCCTCCTACTCTTGGGTGTCAGTCTCCCCAGTGACCCATCCTCATTTTGCAAGATTATTTAGTTTACTTCATTCGGGGTCTAAATAACTAAACCAAAGCATATTTTCTAAAATGGGATTTCTAAACTTGATTTAAAAACAGACTTCTCCTTACAGACTCTCATGGAAGAAGACAAAGCAGCTTTGTCTGTATGAAGAAGGTGAGATGGAGTGGACCCTGAGAGCCGGAAGTAATGTTTTAAGTTTTAATTACTGTGCCTAAGAGATCTACGAAACAAAGATGCCTCTAACCTGGAAGCCCTTGTCCAAGGACCAATACTTCCTGAGATACCAGAGGCTGTTGTCCATGTAAGATAGCAAGTCATGTGTTTCCAGTTCCCTAAACAAGTTGGGCTGACCCAACTGTACCGGCTGTGCTTGCTCTTACCTACACTTGTCTCCAGTTGAATGTAGGCAGAGGTGGCATTGTGGGTTTCCCTTTATAAGCACCTGCCAATGGGGCTCACACCATTTTCTGGGAATCCTAGACTGGGCATTAAAGCTTGCTTCAAATTGGGCTCAAAATTGTGGTAGTCATCTTAGTATCATCCAGTGGGATGAACAGAACAGACTCTAGCCTGCTTTTCCCTCCTTGGCTGTACTCCCAACCCAAGGACCCCAGTCAGAGGCCTCAGAAATACCTAACCTTCTCCCTTCAAGGAAATTAATTTTGAGTCTCTTTGCCACCAAACTATCTGGGAGCCAGCCACACAGACAGGACCGAACATGCACGGTAAGCTGCTGTTTTACCTCCACAAGGTCAAACCGCTGTGCTTTTCCAAAGGTGTTGATCAGATTCCGCTGATTTCTTCCCATTAGCATTATGTTAATGATATTGATGTTTTCAAAGGCTTTGAGATACCTGACATTAGCAATTTCTCTCAAGAAAGACAAGAGCAAGAATGAGCTGACAATGTAGCTCTCAGTCTCAAAATGCCCCAAGTTGACCCTATCAGGTTTCCTGGATACGTTTCAAAATTAGAACAGCTCATGAATGTCTGTTTTTATGTGACCCCCCACCAGCAATGTTTCAAAGCAAGAATTATCCCTTCCATTTGCAGTTTTAAAAACCCAGAAAGAGAGACAGAGACAGAAAGAGACAGACAGATAGACAGAGTCAGAGAGACAGAGACAGAGTCAAAGACAGTCAGAAGACGAGAGAGGACAGAAAGGGAATGACTTTGATGTGGTTACATAGCTGTGATCTGTTCAACTCAATGTTTCTCTAAGACACACATATGCCTTTAAGATTTGATGCAAGGCTACCAGTATGCACAGCCATTAGAAAAAACACGTTTTAAAATCTAAACTTGCCTCACTTACTAAACTCTTGAAACTCTGGGTCCTCGAGTATATAAAAAAGGTCACAGACTTCAGTGACCCTGCCTGAGGTGCTCGTGTCAGACTGCTAGAGTAAACAGGACCCATGGTCCATGGTGCTTTTGCCTGTTGCTCTTCTTAGGAATTAGAACTGGATGGAGACTTTCTTCTGTCTTCACGAATCTTGTTCTCGTCAGACTCATATTCTGAGAAAGTTCAGATGTTAAAAGAGCAAGATCAGTTGTGAATGGAGACGAGGTACTTCTGAGACTCACTGCAAGTCTGTTTACTGCCACCAAATTCCTTGTAGGCTTGAAAGAAATATTTTCATTGTCAAACTGTGTCCAAGTCCATCCTTTCCTTTGATAATTGATTTGAATGACAGTCTTGGATAGGCCAGAAGCCATGACTACAGGGCTGTTTCAGATCTACTGAATAGGAGTTAAGGTCATAATAGAAGATCAAATATGGCATGATTGTTTTGTTATCCTGGTGCAACTCAGACCTATGTGAGGTCTCATCTCTAAAAACAGTGCATCCCAGACTTGGCAATGTGACCCATAACTCATCATCTCTGAGTGCTTAGTGGGAACCCAGGCGAGACAACCCATGACCTTCTCCCACCACAGAAGGGGCCTCTCTCCTGGGACCTTCCCTGTCTCCTGCACTTCCTGTGCCTTTATCTCCAGTCCTTTTATGAGTCTGCTCCTAGTTAATGGGGCCTTTCAGGGAGCAACATGGCAGCCATTACATTAACATGCACTTCTAGTCATCTTTTAAAATCGGCCACAGCTCTTGAAGTAGACGTGTCATGAGAAGAACCCCCTTGCTGCCCCCCACACACACATACCAAACACCACTCTCCCTAGAATCGATTTCACTAAATTTAGAAAGAAAATACATGGCGTCCCCCACCCCCCCCCCCTGCTCATGAATCTCAGTTTTAAACACACACACCTTTTAACCTGTAAACAAAGGACTAGGGAGAGGCTGTACATTAGAAATGATGAGAGTTGGCCTTGACATGACCGCCTCCATTAATAAGGGAGACGGATGGTCAGACGCAGGGGTCTGATTCTCCTTCCGAGGTGCTCTTCATCGGCTTGAAATGAGTGATGTCTTTAACCGGCCTCATTTGCAAGCCGGCAGCAGGCTGCCCCACCACAAGCATAACGATGATCAGCTTTTTGAAAAGGAGAAAATGCGGTGCTTAGAGTTGGTTAGCTGGATTCTCAAAGGCACAGGCTGATCTTCCAAAGAAAATGGGGTGCTTGTATACCCTTCCAAGTCCTTCTATCAGCTGGGGACTAGAGAAAGAGGAAATGTATGCTTCCATCCAAACAATGACTATTTCAAAGCTGTGATTCTGGAATCATCTCACCGAACACCAGAATCTCCTGAAGCAATCACTTCTAAGCTCACTGCTCATGTGTGTGGTGGTGTGTGTGTGTCTGTGTCTGTGTGTCTGTGTGTGCACGCACGCAGAAATCAGCGGAGACTCAACAGAACAGAAGTGAGGCGTATTAAGGAGTTCACAGTTTATTTTAAAGCCAGTCTAAGGCCATAGAAAATGCACATCAGTGAGCGGCTTCAGGAGAAAGGAGCTGTGGGTGATAGGGCCAGTGGACCACAGGGTTGTAGGGAGAACAACAGCAGCTGCAATGGCCGTGCTCCCAGAGGTGAATGTCTGCAATAGAGGAGGAAAGAAGACCAGAGGTTTAAATCCCTGTAGCAGAATGGAGGAGGCAGCAGCGATAGGGCCCCAGTTTTCAGCTCGGGCTGTTTGATGCCGGGATAGAGAATCCAGCAGGAGAACCATATTGGGAGAGAAAAGCCATGACTTCCATCCTATCCAGAGCAGCAGGAGTGAGGTGCCTGGATAGCAAGATGGCTCCTGCTGATAAAGGCATTTGCCATTAGGACCAGCAACTGGGTGTGATTCCCCACATGGTGGAACGACAGAAGGACTCAAGAACGATGTGTTCAGTCTTTTCTCTCTTTTCTCTTCCTTCCCCTCCCCGTCCCTCCCCTCCCCTCCCCCTCCCCGTCTCTTTCCTTCCCTTTTCCCTTCTCTTTCTCTCTCCCTTCTCTCTTCCCTTCCCGTCTGTCCAGTCTACTCTACCCTCCCTTTCCTTCCCCTCCTCCCCTCCTCTTCTCTTCTCTGCCCCCACATAGCAAAAACTGTAAGTGTATGGTTATGCTTCTATAGTTATGATTCCATCAATAGTATATTTATGTTTGTGAAGACAAGCAAGCATAGGAGAGAGTTTAGTAACACACACACAGATGCACCAGAAACACAACATACAGACGTATATACAAATACACACCCACAGCCCTTGGTACCCTAATTCCTTCACTGGCATGCACCATGCACACATTTCCCCTCCCCAAACGATGCAGTTACAGTGCTGAGAACCGCTCTACCCACACTGTATCAGGACACAGGCACTCCCAGTTCTTAACAATGGTATTAGCTTCCCTGCCCCAGTGAGGTTAGAATGCAGACAGTTTCTGCTCGAGTGTATTCGTAACATAGTCGGATAGATAGGATAGAAGCCTGTGTCTGGCCTGAACTAGTTTGGGGCATGTGTATAGGAAGGCAAAACTGTGTCCTCTAGTTACCTATTAGGGTGAATCCCCTATTTACTATTTATCTCTGTGCAGTCAGGCATGCATATGGTCAAAATCTGATGCATTGTAGAAAGGGAGATACATGGTAGGAAAAAGAAATGTACAATATAATCTAGCATTCAAAGCAGAGAAACACCCAAAGTATATCTCATAGACACCAATCCTCCCCCCTCAAGCCCCAAACAATGATTAGGACCCTTGCGAATCTTCACTCATATTACCAACATGCAATATTGAGAGATTCCTCTGTCTCTCTTGAATCTGTACTATTGCCTAAATCCACATAAAATGTTCTTGCTTCTTTTGAAATAGCTGCCAGAGCCCTGATTTTGTTTCTTTGGCTAACAGGCTGAGAACCTGGAACCATCTGGCCCAGACCTGGAATATGAGTTCCACTCTTGTTCTGGTTAGAGTAGACATTTCGTTTTCCAGACAGGGTCTCATGAATCCCTCCCTCAAACTCCTTAAGGAACTCCTAGGATGACCTTAATAAGCTTCTGATCTTCCTTCGACCCTCTCAGTAGTGCATGCTGGGACACCATGCCAAGTTTTATGCAGGACGGAGCTCTCAAAGCTGGGACTTCGTGCACACTAGGCAAGCATACAACGCCCATTCTAAAAAAAAACTTTTTGAAATGCTTCAAGAGTTTCCGAGCGCAAAGGCTTATGGGTAATGGCTAATGGAGTTAGCAGCTAGACGACGTTGAGACATCAACATCGCACTAATAGACAGGACTCTGTCTGCCGAGAGTGGACGCAGGAGATGCACAACTCTGATTAGACAAGCATCCTGCCTGGGGCAGAGACTGGGCATGTTCACTCAAGCATGGGAACAAATCAATTCAGACATAATAGAGCCAAGGAATTTGATTGGGAATGTTTGGGGTCAGGGAACAGGATGAAGTGGATTGCTGAGGACAGGGCAAGGGCGGGGCCTCACCTGAAGAAGGGTAGGGTGTGCTTCCGCTTGGATTGAGCAGGACAGGTGATTCCGATTTGATATTAGCCATGACGGCTGGGCAAGTGAGAAAATGTAAGCGGTTAACCAGAGAGAAGCCAGCCGAAGAAAAGGGATGACCAATGAATCTTAAGGATCACAGAACTGTTGGAGTAAAATCCTGGGTTCAGAGAGGAGGACCATCCTGTATGTATAAAGCCAACTTTAAACTTAGGGAGAACCGGCATTTTAAAGGGCTCGCCGGTGGAGGCGGAAGCAATTAGCTACTTCAGTCAAAAGCACTGAGAGAGCTCTACCGCAGATCGGAACGGTTTACAGCACACAGTGAAGAGACACTAAGCGCTTGTTGCTGCAATAACTGTAATACGATTATCGCTATGAAGGGAAATTATACTAATTTGGATTTAATCCCCAACTGACTCGTATTTGAGGTAACATTACAAAAAGAAACTTGGAAAAAAAAAAAGGAGAATTGCTGAGAGGAAAGACTCATCCCCTTTGCTGCTCATAAGTAATGAATATTTTGGATCACTTAGCAGGCAAAATTTCCTCTCAGTGGCCCTAGTGACCACAAAGGCAAGCCTGGAAGGAACACTTAGACTACGTTGCCTGGGTACAAGGTCAACCTGTCACAGACTCAGTTCTGTGAGATGAGAGTTTTTGAAGGATTTAATTCTTCAACTTAATTGCATGTAATATTCATCTGTGAATTTATTTTAAATATACCACTGCATCTACACAATAATGCCTCAGTCTATGAATATATGTATGAAATGAAGACGAACGTACAAGAAACACCTGAAGAATTCAACTCAATTAACTACTGGATTCAGCAGTTATCTGGCAGGGGCTGAAGACTGTAGGAAGGTAACCCCAGAAGGAACAAACAGGCTTCAGAGAGAAAGGGAATTCGTAACAGGATGGGGTCTTGGAAGAACAAAGACCATGGCTGCAGAGGTGGCTTATTCATGAGACCACGTCCGATCTGGTCAGATGGCAAGAAGAGAAAACAGAGGTCAGCTTCCATTGCAGTTATTCAATATAAGGTACTGTCTGCCAAGTGCTTCAAATGAACAGAGAGCCAGGCAGAGATTTCCCATTCATTCTACCTCTGTACCAATCTCCTGTCTTCTTTCTATGTTATAAACCATGTCTGTGCGGCCAGGAAGACCCAATAGCTAACGCCAGGCATGTGTAATCCACAAGGCTGAAAAAGTCATAGGACTTCATCTGGGCCAAATTACTTTAATCTTGACATTTTCATTCCCAGGCTTTGGCCTCAGAATGCCGTTTCCTATTCAAGCTCATAAATAGCTCAGGTGGCGGCTCCTCAAGCAAAGGATAAAATGCCCCCGCAATCTCTAATTAAATGAGACTCTCTACTACCTGGACATTTAAAATAACAGCAACAAGGATCGTAATGACAAGCTATGGATACTGATCACCCACTGAAGCAAACATGAAGGACTCTTTATCTCCAAAGTCATTATTTCAAATAGAAAAGAATGAAGGTTATTCTTATTAAGGAACAATAATTAGCTTCGGATTCGGGGTGGTGGCATTTAGTCACTAATGAGACTGTGGAAACACAGCCGCTCTCTAAGGTTAATCTGTGGAGGCACGTCTAAGAACTAATGTGAGAGGTGCATTCAGAGGAAGAACATCTGTCCTAGACGAGGCAGGAAAGGTACCCTCCTCAGCGACGGTGGGAAGCGTCGCACTGTTAATGGGGCATATGTAAAATTTCTCCTAGCTGATCGGTTGACATTTTTCTTGCCGGTAATGTTATTACTCACCTTGTAAAATGAATTCATCACACACCAGGGTATAGGATTAAGTCTGAAATGCCTAAGATTTCTCAGACTGCAGAGAAGTCGGTTTAGTGTGAAAACGACTGAGCTGGTACCAAGCAGCAGCCAGGCTGGAGCAAGAACCCTGAGAGACAAAGTTAGCCCCAGGGAAAAGGGTGAGAGGCAGAAAGGTTCAGGCACTGGGCACCGTCTTGTCCTGCACTCCTGAGAACATGAGAACTCACAAACATATACCCGTACCCCACGCATGTTTCAAAATAAACACATCCACTCATGACTTCCTTTAAACAAAAGGCATGGATGAAACATAAAAGACATCTTTCAAAATTAAAAAAAAAAAAAAAAAGTTTCCAGTAAAGTACAGGACACCAATTACAATTAGAATATCATAGAAGAGTTATTCGTTTAATATAAGAAACTCCCAATCCCTGCGTGACGTTTACTTCCATTAAACATTCTTAGCTTTCTGAAACTCCAATTTTACTGTGTATCTGTTATTGATAATTGTAAAAATGTGGTAGAGCCGAGAGTCCTCAGGAATATAAAAGAAATCCTCCGAGAGGGCTGGGAAGCAAAAGGAAGGAAAACTGAAGATTAAACAGCTGGCTCACACTGGATGCTTCCTGTGTGATGCTGGACCCACAGGGATGGTGATAGCTACCATCCATACAACTCACTGATGTCTCCTCTCCCCGCCTCTCTTCTTGTCTCTCTGCTAGGCCATGCTGGTAGTGTATGTTTTAGTGTCAGAGAACATCCTGCTGCTAAAATAAAAATAAAATAAAATAAAATACAACTGTTGTCTAACAAAATATGACACGCTAGTTCAAAGGACGAATGCCCTGTGAGGCCATTTGCACCAGAGGTTCAGAGTAGGTGATCTCATAAAGAGAAACCAGGGAAGTAGAAAGGGAGACAAGCATGGGGTGTGTGTGTGAGTGGGTGTGTGTAGCTTCTATATACAAAATGAAGAGATGAACAGATTAGGTGCAGTATGGCAAAACATGGCTGAGCCGTGAGTTTTATGATGGTTGAGATGGTAAATAAATAAATAAACAAATGCAGTCAGAAAGGAAGAAACACACAACCAAAAGTGTCAAAGGATAAATACAGGCTCCTATCACCATATATATATATACATCCTGGCATTAAATTTTGGTTCTGCTTTTCTCTCTTTAGACCTTTCTCTAAACTTAGTCACTCTGACAAAGAATTCTAATTTCCATGGGATACAGGGACTTGATCCTGTCATTTGAACGCATGGGGCTTCTTAGGATAAATCTTCGATAGCCTGCTGAAATCAAATTAACACAATAATGTTTGGTTAATCTTCGTTGGAGCCTCAAACATTAGAATGCTTACGGAGGGCGAATCTACTCTAAATGACGGAAAAATCTTTAACAGGAGGGACTCTGTTAAACTCTGTTAATGAGGTGCCCAGAGGACTCCTGGCACTGGATAGGCCCTAGCAGAGCTGTTTTAGTGAGCAGCTTGCATGCAGACTCTGACAAAAGCCTGCTCTGGCTCTTAGCCCACCCCTCTACCTTGTAGCCTGTCAGCGTCTCTTAAATCGGTCTTCATCGTGAAACTGTGCAGCACCCATTGCCAATGGATGCCGAGCCTTGACTCGCTGCATCTCTAACCTGAAGAGAACACTTCTCCTGTACCCCCCCTGCAAGAAGTGCTCCCCAGAAAGGGCCTTCAAAAACAACCTCTCTGGTTAAAGTATTTAGAATGACAGGGATTAACACATCACAAGGTGACCACCATTGAAAAAACATTTTTTTTCCCTTAGAGGCAGTGGTGTGTTTATTACCTTGGTCACGACTCTGACTCATGAGCATAAATGTACACATTCAATTCACTGCCTGTATATGTTAAACAGCCACTTTCCATCTATCCATTCTAACTCAATGATGCTGTTCTTAAATAAATTATGGTTGATTCTACTCATGGTACCCAAGAGACGGATTCTGTTCCACATGAGAGGGTACCATATGGAGAATCATTAGAGTCCATCGCAAGATAGTAGAAAGAAGATCCTGGCAGGGCATGAGCAGGGGCCATGACTCTGACGGAGGCTTCGACTGGCTGCTTTGAACAAACCCAGCGGATGGGGCCTTCTGTGGCCTGTTCCTGCCATAACTTGGAAGGTAGAGAGTGGTCCACAGTGCAAGCCCAACATGGGGAAGGATGGTTGTGTGGCTGTCAGCTACTCCTGGTGGAGACGAGATAGTGTCTATCTAAGGACACAAATTTAGGTCAAGATAATATCTTAAATACCCAATCAATACCAACTTGGGTATTGATTCCACTGGCCTCCCAAAGCCCACCAGACGCTGCTGTCTTCAGCCTCTAACGCCTTAGCCCACACCTTGAACCCTTTAGAGAGTTTTTATTTCCTTAACAAAAAATAAAACGGTCTTCAAACCAGCTCTAGATAAAACCCTGAGGAGTCTAGCCCAGAGGTTCTCATCCTAGAATCATGACCCCCTGGGGGTCATATTCAGCCTACATATCAGATATTTAAATTATGATTCATAGCAGTATCAAAATGAGATAGCAGTAGCAACGAAATACTTTTATGGTTGGGGAGTCACCAGAGCAAGAGGAACTGTGTTCAAGGATTCCAGCATTAGAAAGTTTGAGAGTCACTGGTCTAGCCCATTACAACTCACAGGGCACAGTTGGTTGCTTTCTCTATTCTCATGCCTTTGGTCTCTCTCTCTCTCTCTCTCTCTCTCTCTCTCTCTCTCTCTCTCACTCTCACACACACACACACACACACACACACACACACTCGCCGCTCAAACTGTGTGCATACACATTATTAACATAGGTGATAGTAGATGGATAGGTTGATTGAACTACAGATGATAGATGCAGTTTTCTTCTTCTTCTTCTGTCTTTCTCTCCTCCTTCTCCTTCTTTTCTTTTTTTTTTTTTTTTTTTTTTTTTTTTGAGATAGAGTCTCCTTATGCAGCCCTGGCTGTCCTAGAACTCACTATGTAGATCAGGATGGCCCTCTTACTCTGGCTCCTGAGTGCTGGGATTAAAGGCATGTACCTCCACATTCTGTCTACCTTTTACTTTTCTCCAGAAGAGGTGCTTCCTAAGGAGAAAAAGGCAGTTTTCAAGACTCCTCCCGAACATGTTAAAGCAATTCCAGTTACATGATTCAATTAATTTAGTGAAGTGTATAATATTACCTAATTTTACTTAATGTTGCTATCCATTGTAATACCTCTGGGCATCACTGTGAAGGCTTCCATAAAATAGTTGAACTTATGTCTATTTATCAACAGCTTAAATTTGATTATTGAGCCTTGCAATGAAAACGTTCTATTGAGAAGTCCAATTCCTAGAGCTAAAGTCATACAGCCCAGTTTTGCTTTAGAATTTGCTGCCACACCCATCAGACCCAGGAACACACCTCCCAATGGTGACATGCTAAAAACCCACATCAAGATAAAATTTTTTCTACAACATTTGAATTCCAGAATAGAATAATAATACCTGTTTTAATTTCTTTTTGTTTCTTGATGCATTATCCTTGTTTTAGAGCCAATGTTTATTTAACAAATAGCAAAGGAGGTTTGAATTTCCTTGAACCTTGGACTAACAGCAACTTTTACTCATTAACCTGGAAATCTTGATTTATGTTACTAGGAGGGAAAATAGTCATAAGTGATATGAATTGCACCATACATGACTTTCAAAAGCCATTATGCCAACATCGTATTAAATCAATATTAATGGAGCCTTATGCAAAGACACAAAGCCGAGTTAGAAAGGAAGTTCTTTTATGAAACTTGAATCCCTTCCCCATTTCAGCTGGACAGAGATTCCGCACTTCACAAGAGGGTACTGGGCACTGATAGACTCTGCGTTTGGCCTTAGGGAGCAAAACAGTAAACAGCAAGGGCGGGAGTAGTTCTACCTGTGGAATGTTAACAGTACAAGGAGGTATCCAATCCTCAAACAATGTTCCTGCCGTTGGGAAGAGTCTAGGGGAGAAGTATAAGCAGGCACGGGAAGACATAAGAAAATAACAACAGAATCTAAAGGTCTCAGAAGCCCGTCTGGACGAGATGTCATCTGTTAGGATCAAAGAATTAAGCAGATAAACATTTTTTATTCCATTTCAGTGTGATTAACCAAACATTTAAATAAACAATCAAGCCATTGCCCTTTCCTATGAAACAACTTTCCGCCTGGCTTTTTGAATACATTTAAGTGGTATTTCGATATTAATACTCTTTGAAGCTTTTAAAGTGAACAAAGAACACTTGGATAGAGTCAAATTATCAGTGTTCCAGGCCCATTCCCGTCTCTATTAACCTCCACCAGGCTGAGGACGTCGCTCCGCCTTTGCAGTTCCAAGTCTACACTACGGGATGACACCTGATGAATATTTCCACAAGCAGATCCTTGGTTTTAGTTTCTGGATCTTCCTACCTATGGCTTTCACATGCCTCCTTTCTTTCAGAGCCGATCTGTTCTGTGACAAATACACAAGTTCTTCTTCTTAGTCACTTGTCTATTGCTGTGACCAAACACTGTGAGCAAGGTAGCATGTAAAAGAGAGAATTTAATCTGGGGGCTCGAGGGTGACCATCACAGTGAGAACCATGGCAGCAGGCAGACCAGAAGCACTGGAAATGGAGCTGAGAACTTGATGTGATTTATAAGCACTCAGCAGAGAGGGCTAATGGGCAGTGGGGTCAGCTTTTGAAACCTCACAGCCCACCTCCATTGACACACCTGTAGTAAGAATTTTGGTTTCTTTAAACACACACACACACACACACTGAAATATTATGGAATATGTTTTCATTTTAATCTCAGGTGTGGGATATGGAGCTGCTTCAGAATGTCCATAGTAGCTGATTGTGATTTGTCTCACGCTCTAGCAGGCGTGAGATTTTGCCAGCTGCAGAGAGGTTCTGCCAGTGTGGTGGAATTCTAGGGACGGTTTAGAGGGATTTATAAGTGCTAGGGCCCTGAGAGGTGAGGGGTTGTTGTTTGTTTGCTGTTGTTTGCCGTTTGTTAAGTGGTCCCTGCACAGAGAAGAAACCACAGAAGAAGAAATTAGGCACCCTGATGACAAAGATCAATCTATAACTAAGGAACTCGATGCCCTCAATAATCAGGAAGTAGTCTGACAATGATGTCACCCCCCCCGTCCCCTCTATTCCCTTTTTTAGTCCTATCTAGTCTTAGGGGTTGACAGGGTGGGAGAGGTATAGAGGAGTGGAAGAAAAAAGAACCTACAAAGTAGCCAAAGACCAGTTGCGCAAACGCCTCAACAATCCCACACTCCTCCCTAATCCTTTCCAAACAGTTCAACCAGCTAGAATCCAGGCGTGACATGAGCCTATAGGAGACATTCTCATCCCAAAACCTGCATCGGCACATGGCTCTATGTCACTCCTCTCCCTTCAGCAAATTTAATGTCTTTTAAGATACTCATCCTGTCTGATTTAACGGTCCTACCTTATCTCCTAAGAGTGAGTTCTCTCTACCTTGGATGGGGCTACAGTGCTCATTCACTGCTGAGATCTCTGATACCTGCCTCTTCTCCTGCTCAGGATGATCTCTTCTGCACGCAGCCATTCCTGACATGTCCCTGTCATCTCCTACCCAAACTTTCTCCATGATGCTTTTACGGGTTACTCCATTTACACCGATTCTTTTCTCTAAATACCTGCGTGCCTCTTATTTTAAAACCTCCTTTTTTTTATTGTTTAAGGCTGGAGCTTTGGTAATTTTATTTCTCTAATGGTTTTGCAAATTCTGTGAGCTCTTAAAATTCCTTATAGTTGCCCCACCCCCACCCCACCTTCCTCTTTGCTCTGAAGAAATCCCTATGATTTCATGAATCAGAGGGGAAAAAAAGATGTAATTGCTATCAGGTGACTGCAGGGCATGTAAGTGAGGTGACCCAGGAACCAATGCTCTGGTGAGAGGGGAAAGCATCCCGGCAGCCTCAGTCTACATCTTTATTTTTAGAGATGATGTATTTCTTGCTGCCAAGTGTTGTGTGGTGAAAGTGTACTTGGCAGAGACCTCAGCTTCCCCCTGGACAACACTGGCTAAATTCCTTAGGCTTTCTGCTCCACAGTTCCCCCAAACCCTTTTTCAATAAAGCAAAAAAACTGGTCCATAGAACTTTTATGTTCTCTGCCTTACGTACTTCTACCCGCTGTCGTCAGGAACAGGTAAACAGAGTGGGAGAAACCACTCAGAGTACGGCAGGATGAGGCAAAGGGGGAGAGGAATGCCATTGCAAAACCATTAGTGAAAAATGAACCTAGCGAGCCACCGTAGCATGCACCCATTGAACGTTCCAGCCTTTTGGAATGTCAACTAACAACTCTGGCTCATCCTCAAATGAACATTTTTTGACTTTTTTTTTTGTGGAGGGTTTCTCATGAATCTGGGTCTCGGATCATGCAGTGCATACTTAATTCTTGAGGTGTTAGAATGCTTCTGCATGGTGGTGCAGGGCTTCCCATAATCCCAGCACCGAGGAGGCGGAGGCAAGCAGACCTGAGGGTCTCAGACTAGACTGGTCTACAGTGTAGTTTTAGTACAGCCAGAGTTACAAAGGGAGAATCAACCTCAAAACGAAACAAGACAAAAAAAACAAAAAAAATGCTTGTGGATTTACAGTAACCACAGTCCTTGGCTGGTTTATCAATGTACCATCACATTTGTATATTTACTGGTTGTAAGGGTTTCTCTTCTTTATTGTTCTTCTAACACTTAATAGATCAAATTTTCTACTTTGGAATCACAGATCTTTTGCATAACGGCTTGCTTTGAGGAACGGATATGGGACAAACAGTGAAATATTTTCAGCCAAACCAAAGGCCATTTTCTCCCCTACTTAAGGTGTTACAGCACACTTAAGATGACGCCACATCGGAGATGTCCCCTCAAGAGGAAATGAGGAG
The DNA here is from genome assembly GCA_021653895.1 of Mastomys natalensis. Taxonomy (NCBI): domain Eukaryota; kingdom Metazoa; phylum Chordata; class Mammalia; order Rodentia; family Muridae; genus Mastomys; species Mastomys natalensis. Next base: position 77,608 of record JAJTUV010002434.1, read on the forward strand.
GACTGCTCTGTTAGCTCTGGGTTGCTTAAATATAACAACTGGGGCATCCAAAGTGGGCAGGTGCACTGTGTCTCACTTGCGGCTGTTTGGCCTTCTCAGGGTTCCAGCTGGCTCCCTGTGGGAGCTGGGGAGTCCTTGTGGACTCAGGGCAGGGAGATCTTACTACTCCCTTCATGGTGGTCGGGAAGCAAGGTGAGTGCTGGCTTTCCTAACAGAGCTTTTCCTACGAAGCTCCTTAAGCTATGAATTGGAGAGCAATGACCTGACTCCTGAGGTCAGAGTCATCAGGAACCTGCCTCTGGACAACGCTGCATCCGGAACCAACACTTAAGACCCAACCCACATACCTAGAAATTCATACTACACCTCTAAAATGCATTTATATCCAAATAAGTATCATACAGCGTGTAAATATGTAGGATATATGTGTGTCTGTGTGTGATATATATAAAACACTTTCCTACCAGGAAAACTCATATTCCTATTGCTCACAGATACATACTCTTGCCATTCGTTTTTAATTAAGGTGACGCCCTTCTGATGACAACTTACTCTTAGCTTTTGTTTAATTTACAGTTCTTCTCCCTTTTATATTTAACATTGTTGAGCCTTGATTTACTTAGCAATTACTAACATGGGGAAGATAGCTGGCATGATACCTGAGAACTTTTATTGATGTACTTATTTCAACAGGGCTCGCTCCTGCAGAGCATTTTGAAGCGATCTCCTCCAACAGTAAGCCCTGCACATCTTTCCGCTCTCCATTTCAATGGTGTCTCGATTAAGAATGAGAGAGAAGCAGGCAGGAGCTGGCTCAACAGGAAAAGGTGCCGGCCATCAAGGCTGAGGACCTGTGTTCTGTCCCCAGGACCACAAGGTGGAAAGAACCAACTCTGGCAAGTTCCTCTGCCCTCCACCCATGCACCGTGGTCCACACACGCAAAATTATTTAAAAAGAATAAAGAAAGAATGAAAGACAAGGTTGAAACCAAGGGGGGTTTAGGAAGAGAGTCCACGGAGATGAATTAGTAGCAAGCATTAGCTTTTCCCTTTAACAGACTTCAATATTGAAAGAACAACTCCCTTATACATTCATCAGCGCCTACACAGATATCTAGAAGGAGAAACAGAAGGCTGCCCTCTAAAAGCAGGAGCATCATCAAGTGCCTCAGAATGCTTGAAGAGAAGACAGCGCAGGCAAGAGAGTGTTTTCATGAGAGAGCAGCTGTCCATCCGGATCTCAGCAGCCCCGAGCCAAATGTACCGTTATTGTAATTATATTTGATATCTTTATAGACTTTGTATACTGCAAACAACTAACTAAGCCATCATGGGTTCAAGTCTTCTGCTTGACTTCTAAGACTTTAACAGTGGGGGGCTTTCAGGAAAGTGAAGATAATGTCATGGAAATTACAAAATGATGTGTGAGCTGGGTCAGATCATGTGTGAGCCCTTCATGGAACTGGGATTAGCCAGCTTCACCCCTCTTCGTGTATAAAATGGGTTGGTGTGAGCAACCCCCTATTCTGTTCTAGAGTCTATATTTAGTACAGATATTTTAGGACTCATCCCAGTCTCTGATGGATCATGACTCATAGGATCTTGGGTTTTCACTTCTCCATCCTTGAAAAATCGTGTTCCTTTTAATCAATTTTCTCCCTTACTATAAACTTTCTCTGTCATTCACTTATAGTGACAATATATAAACAGATGGAACAATTTTTTCAAATAGCAATGTCAATTCATTTCATTTGAAGTCCCAATACAGCCAGCTAGTAGCTACTAAGGAATGTTGGGTTTGGAATCATATCTCACATTAGCTGTGCCAAAGATTTTTCACCCAGAGGGAAATTCATCATCTTTACAAAATTATGTATGACTTGCCTTTAATCGGAAAGAGGCCAAGGTTTGCCTGGGGTACATAGTCACCCCTCTCATAAAGTTAATCCTGGATTAGTGGGTTGGATCCATGGTAGCTTCATTTGGATAAGCCTAGTGATCTCAAGTCAATTCCTAACCCCACAGATCCATGTAAAGGGGGAGGAAGAGAATCAACTCTATAAATTGTCCTCTGACCTCCACATTTGTACTGTGGCATGCACGTCTATCCAGACACATACACATACAACACACACACACACACACACACACACACACACACACACACAAGCAATAATAATAATTTAAAAATTTTTAAGTTAAATCTGAAGTCAATGAAACGTCATTTACAACCAACTACATTAGAGGATATTCTCTTAGTATCCCTAGAGTTTAGGTGACCTTCTGAATGATCCTGAACATGAACAAAAATACAATGATACACATGCTGCATGTATGATATATATGACATTACATCCATGAAAGACAGTGGGATTATTTCACATCAGTATAAATTAACATAAACTTGATAGATGTGTATTTTGATAAATAAAACCTATTTTCTCCTGCCAATTAAATAGAGATATCAACTCTAATTATTTTGAAACTTTACTTGTTGCATTATTAATGAGAAATCTGGGCCAATTCCCATGAATTTCTCCTAATGCCCAAGTTATAAAATGATTCCATTTATAATTCAAAGCCCGGAGTCACTGTGAGTGAAACAGTTTTACTGTTAAATATTGCAAATCATTAGTGCTATCAGTATATTTGCCTTTAGAGAATAGACTCAAACCTAACACAGACTGATCTCCATTTACGGCAGCATAAAAGTGAAAAACATGCCAGGCTAGCAGAACACACCTTAAACCTCTCAGCAACTGCCTTTGGCAAGGTTCCTTTAAATAGCAGGAAAGGTGAAAGACAACCAAGATGCTCTCAGCTTCCAGTTCATGGCTCTGGCATTACTGTGTGTGTGTGTGTGTGTGTGTGTGTTGTGTGTGTTGTGGCTGTGGGGTGGTGCAGGGGATAGGTGTTATGTGTGACACTGAGGGAATTCCCAAGCTAGCACCACAGCCCTCTGTAAGGAATGACAGAAAAAAAAAGGAGGTTTTAAATCTCACCATTGCTATGGATAAATCTCTCTGCTGTGGAGACTGGTAATTCTGAAGATTCTCAGAATTCTGTAAATATCTTTTCAGTCTTTCTCACGTTGGGCAAGATATATTTCTTTTTATCCTTTGTCATTACCTGTCAGAAGCGAGGGACGCATCTGATAGTTGGCTTTGTTCCTGGAATGAATGTAAAAGTCATCCTGAAAATGAATTAGAGAGAGCCTGGAAGTGCAAACTGTTAGACTGAAGCTTCACTTTTGAAATTTATTGAGATTCTTTTTTTTTTCCTCCTTAACATAACCAAAATCTCAAGTAGCTGATGGAATGAATTTTAAAACTGGTCTTTTAAGTAATAATTAAAGCTTCTGTTACCAGCAGTTGTATAGTCTCTGTAAATGTCAACTGAGTTTCAAAGATTCCATGCTCCTCCTCGATAGCTCTAACAATGCATCCGTGAAAAGATAAAATATTTAAATAGAATCACTCACATCTGCAAATGGTGGGCCCAAGTAAAAACCCCAGGTGAACTATACGCCTTCCATTAACTCTTAAACCAACAATCACTGACATGCCATAAAATAACAAAACCCAGCAAATTAATGTGTAAAGACCTTGTTGGCAGGAGGAGGCTCTAGCCAATTTAAATAGCCGAAGTTCAACTGTATAGGATAGAATTTGACAACCATGAGTAGAATTGTTTCTTGTCGATGAATATGTTTAAACTTTCACACAGTGCTCTTTAAAAAAAAAATAAGATACTAAAATGTAGGTTATTTTCTCAGTCACAAAATTATGTAAAAGCTGCCTCTATTAGGATGCATAAACAATCAGAGGCCATGTAACTCTTCCTGTGTTGCCAGGCGAAGTGGAAAAAATTAAGCATTAGAGAATTTGTGTATCAATTATTCATTGAGCATTTGCTTTATGTCAGATATTGCACATTGGACATATAAATAAAATGCAGTTTGTGCCCTTAATGTACAGCCTTATAGGGGACAGGCAGATAACCAGGCGACATTAAAATAAAAATATACTATAAGAGAAAGCACAAAGAACATTCCAGACTCTGCGGGGTCAGGGGTGGGCAGGGAAGATCCCTGGAGAGAAAAAGAAGTACAGAACTAAAAATTCAACGTACAGGTGTCAGAGTGGAGTCACTGTCTTTGAACAACTAGTGACAAAGCAATGTAGACAAGAATGGCAGGGCTGGACCTTGACATGCACTGGCTCACAGAGTCTCCAGGGACCCAGCAAGGCCTTTTGAGTTAATCCTGCCAGCACCAGGAACCACTGGAATATTTACAGAATTTACTAATGAACCCAGAGGTCATTAAGTGCCTTCAGTTAATGAGAAGTATATATATATGTGTGTGTGTGTGTGTGTGTGTGTGGGGTGTGTATACAGACACAAATATATACACACATATACACATACATATATACACACATATACATACATACATAGACACATATATACATACATATATGTAGCTGGATATTTTACAATAAACTCGGTAATGTGGGAGGAGTTGGGAGGAGTGAAGAAAGGAGGAGAACCTGAGAGGCAGAGATGTAGGAGCCATGGAAGACCACGCATGTATGGAGAGCAGTCCTGGGTAACTATTTATATCATAAGGTTAGATACTGGGACACACCTCTAATTGTGTGAGCATCTTGTTAACTGAGCATTATCAAACATATAAAGCCCTTGGATAATCTTTGAGCATTAGAGTCTCATTTCTACTGGGTACCACGCGGATGGCACGATGGTCTGGGCTCAGCCCAGCCTTGTGGAGACAGCATGGTAGATTAGCAGAGCCATCTCCCATGCTGGCGTCTTGTGGGTGCAGGGCTGGTGTTTCTGGCTGGCTGTTTCTAGCTGTGGCGCACACATGGCCTCTGGCCACAGAACCTGTTGGCAGAGCTAAATAGAGCCTCTGCCGCTTAGATAGTCCGCCCAAGAAAAATGCCATTCAAAATTTTAACAGTAACACATATATATTTACCATATATATAGACAGAATATATATGTACTATTTCTTACTGAACCCATAGGCTAGCCTTAGATGTAACTTCATGCCTAATATTATTATTTCATGGTTGTCGGAATGGAGATGAAGGGAAACTGAGTGACTAAAAATATAGAGGTAGTTAGTGATAAGTCTGGAATCAAAAGCCCTCCTCATATACAAGCCCCGGGTTTTCCAACTGCCTCAACACCTGCAAAAAACCAAATTAATTAATTAATTAATTAAATATGCACTGGGATATACATACAAGCCAAGTTTCATGACCAACACATGGATGCTATTGTAGTTTACAGGTTAGAGTCATACTACTGAAACAGGAGAGATGTCTGTGATGGGAATGTGACATGCATAGCTGCTCTCCCACTAAACAGAAACCGTGGAGAGACTCCAGAACACTTCACTGTGGGTTAGCCACCTGAGGTCCTCTGTTAACCAGTGCTGGCTGGTTTGGTGTATCAACTTGAAACAAGCTGGAGTTATCACAGAGAAAGGAGCTTCAGTTGAGGAAATGCCTCCATGAGATCCAGCTGTAAGGCATTTTCTCAATTAGTGATCAAGGGTGGGAGGGCCCATTGTGGGTAGTGCCATCTTTGGGCTGGTAGTCCTAGGCTCTATAAGAAAGCAAGCTGAGCAAGCCAGGGGTGCAAGCCAACAAGTAGCATTCCTTCATGGCCTCTGCATCAGCTCCTGCTTCCTGACCTGCTTGAGTTCCAGTCCTGACTTCCTTTAGTGATGAACAGCAATGTGGAAGTGTAAGCTGAATAAACCCTTTCCTCCCCAGCTTGTTTTTTGATCACAATGTTTGTGCAGGAATACAAACCCTAAGACTTAGCCCAAATTGCATACTCTTAAACCACAGTACCCATTGTGTCAGCATCACGCCGGCATCACTATTTGAAATGAAGTTTTCAGGCTGTGTCAGGCTACTCCTCCTCTGTGTGTGTGCAGGTAGGGAGGAGGGGCTGGTGGACGATCCAGGGGAGGAACTGCACTGATATCAGTGTAATATTTAAAACTGTTAATGAGTCCCAGGTCTAGGATGGGAGAACAAGGCTTTCTCTGATGCTGCTATCCTCAGCAGGCTGTTAACTAACTTTAATGATGACTCTAGATCCTGAAAATAAAACTGATCTGTAAGAAAACTGGTTCAAAATTAACCTTAAGACTGTGGCATGCACCCGCAGGGCCTACATGGGTCCGCACCTGGTCCTCTGTGTATCTATTACAGCTTTTAGCTTAGTCCCTCATGGGACTCTTGTCTGTGAGAAAAAGCAGGCCATTGTCTTCTGTGCCTGCTCGTGACTCATCCTCCTGTTAGGTTGCTGTGTCTACCTTCCATAGTTTTTGCTTCATCTTACTATATTTCACTCCATGATGTTTAGTTGTTACCTTGTAGAAGTAAGTTCTTTTCTAATGAGAGACAGACGGAGTAGATTCAGAGGGGAGGGGAGAGGAGGAGGAACAAGGAGGTATACTGGGAGGGGGAACTATAGTTAGAATATATTGTATGAGAAAAGAATCTATTTTCAATAAAAGAAAAAAATAAAAAGTGTTGTGTCGAGTATAAAGCAGGGGGAAAAAGTATCTCCCTGTGACACTGCCGGGGAGTGCGGTGGGGTGGGGGATGGAGTCGGGGGCACATACACTGTATTCCCACTTCCTAAGTAAGAAAAGCAAGGGTCATGAAGAAAATAACACAGGTATCCCATTTTTATTTATGAACCCCAGACTTGGGGTTCATGAATCCAGGCCAGTTGCTTCCTGTCTCCTTTGCTTCAGAAATGTAAAACATAATTCATCCTGTCTATCCGTTCACAGGTCAAAGTATTTACAAGGAAGTAGAGAAAGCTGTCATTTCCACAGACTTCTAGAAGGAGGCTCTAGTGTAGATGATCCCATCATTCTAAGAGGTGAAAAAAGAAAAGACCATTCTCTAGTCATTCTCCAGCGCTAATAACCAACTATAAATACACCAAGAACAGTATGCTGGAGGCATGAATGGAATGGCCCAGAACTTGCCAAAGCCGCATTCCTCAGAGCGGGTCCTGGAGAAAACTAATCTCATAAGATCTCCCTTGTTCAACAAGTGTGTTAATCACTAAATATTTTATTCTCAGTGCGTAGGCTTTTAATACCCTCTAGCGCACAGAAGATCTCATGCCTTGTAATGTAAAATGAGTTATTTAAGCCACTTCCGTTCTTTTTGAACGAATCGTACAAAAGTAGTTGAGGCAGTGATAAAGTGTAGGAAATTTTCCAGTTTTAAAATTTAATTCCAATAGAAAAAATGAAAGGTTAAACTAAAATATGAATTTTCATGTGATTTTTCACTTAATATTATACATGAAAATCATTTGGGGGTTAAAAATCAAAAATGATCACTTACTACGAGCCAGGTGTTTTGCCTGATCGGTGGCAGCCCCAGGACTTGAAAGGAATTGTTTACATGGTGATAAAATTGTCCTAAGTTGCCTGAAATATACTGTTCAGAAGCACTATAGGGGGTCGCAGCTAGTCTGGGACAGAAACCGCACCAGGACTGACGTGGACATCTGACATAGACACAGAAATGAATAGCGAAGTCCTGTGTGCCTTCGCTGCCCATCCAGGAACTAGACAATGAAGGCTTACAAGTGGACGACGCGTGGCTTAACGAAGCCCACTCGGCAGTGAGCCTGGTGGTGAACTAAAGGCTACCTAGAGAAATGCAAGAGCCCATCACAGAGGGCAGAGGAACAGCCGATAGCTGGACTGAAGAGCAGAGACTAGAGCTAGCCCTGAAGGATAAGTCTAAGACTATGGAGTATCAGTGGCTCCCTACAGGGAGAGGGGATATCGGGGAGGAACAGGGGACTAGGAAACTGCTCATTCCGTTTGTTGATGAGGCTCTCGGGGTCTACGTCTCACTGGGACATTGGGTCCATGTAGAAACCTTCTCTGCCTCTCTGTCTTCATCAGGTGTGTTGGGTTTTGGGGTGAGGGTGGGTCATACTTTTTCTTTCCAGTTTTAGCAGCATGAACTAATTCTGTGTGTTAGAGGGAAGGATGTTCTGTGTAGTTAAATGGTGTGGTTAATGGGAGATTATGGAAGACGGAAGAACAGTCACTAATTTTCAAACCGATCCCTTCATTCTTATCTAAACAAAGCCCGGCGTGTTTTATGACATCCTGTACTCTCATTGTTGCTTTATGGTTATTTGCTATCATCTGAATTGTGTTTCCTAACTCTGAGACATGGATGTCTAAAACATTAAAATAAAAATAAATCTACTTTATGAAGTACTTCATAACTACTCTTAAAAATGCCAGCCACTCAGACTGGGGCTTCTTGGCTTTTTGGTTGTGGGGAGAACAGTTCTGGGAAACCTAAGAAGACTGTACTCACTAAATCGCACCCAACACGAACACCCTGCATGGGATACTGGCTGGCTGTGTCACTGCTCTTCTGGCAAACCTTTCATTCTCCTATGGAGAAAGGTAAGGTTAAAAATAGTCACAAGTCCATTCGTGAAAATACTTCAAGAGGAAACGCAAGCCTCAAAAGCTACACTCTCATCTCTGTTTCCTTTGCTATAAAAAAAATCCTGGACTCCAAGAAGCCAGAGGACTAAGAATAAAGGATGCAATTGTGTGTGGGGGATTGTGTATGAGGGATTGTGTGTGTGGGACTGTGTGTGAGGGATTGTGTGTGTGGGATTGTGCGTGAGGGAATGTGTGTGTGTGTGATTGTGTGTGAGGGATTGTGTGTGTGGGATTGTGTGTGAGGGAATGTGTGTGTGTGATTGTGGGGAGATTGTGTGTGTGTGATTGTGTGTGTGATTGTGTGTGAGGGATTGTGTATGTGATTGTGTATAAGGGATTGTGCCTGTGGGATTGTGAGGGGGTATTATGTGTAGGAAGATTGTGTATAACGGGTTGTGTGTGTGGGATTGTGAGTGGGGGATTGTGTGTGCGGGATTGTGTGAGGCAGATTGGGGGGGGTGTTCTTACTGGAATGAATGTATAGCTTTTAATATGGCACCCGCTCCCTGTACCCCCTGCCTTATACCCTCATGGAGTATAGCCTCCGTGACTTTTTTTACATCTTTGTAACCCAAGCCAAGCATAGGCACAGGGCTTCACAAGCTGGGCTCTCAATCCTGGGACGAGAGGAAGAAAAGTTGCTTGACAGCCACTGAGTCTCAAGACTCAACTTGTGTGCACTTCTCACAGGAGAATCTTATTACAGCACAGGTTCTGAAGATGAATCCTGGGCTGGGTCTCAGGACGCTGGACTTCTGCAAAGCATCCGGCAGATCCACACTGCTAGGCCCACACCCTGTGTAGCCGGGTGTTGTTACGCAGTATTACCTTAAGTGCTATCGTGGGCAGTTTGTCCTGGTTTGGGGGGTTATTTTATTCAGTGCCCATCCATGTCCTCTCCCCACCACAAAGACACAAGGCACAAGTGATCATGATAAAACTCCGGGAGATGTTTTACTAATGTTTTTGTGTTAGTAGGACAGGTCATTAAGTGAGCTCTACCACTAATAATCACAAAATTAAAAGGTCCTGAACAATGGTCATCAGCGTGATACATGTCAAGGATGGTAATGCAACATAATGGCGTTCTGGCATATGATACAGACGTGTAAACCCAGGAGTAAATGCTTTGTAATCTCAAAGCAAGCATTGGTTAGCTCCTCCCCTGGAATATCAGCAGAACGGCTGTTCGTAACCGGTCAAGATAGAAATAAGCAAATTAAAACAAAACAGTGAGACACACACACAACAGTGACATAATGAACCCAATCGTTTGTACTCTAACTTAAAAACAATTAATTTTAAAAATGTGCATTGTAGAAACGGCCCCAGCCATGGTTCCAACAGGAGTCTACCATCCGGTGACCTGCAGCGCCATCTGCTGGCCAGCTCGGGGAGTGCAGCAGAAAACCACAGGATGCCCTCTGGGAAACATGGTATGAAAATTTCTGCAGCTTTTCCAATTTTGACGAACTAAGGCGAGAGACTTGTATAATGGGTTGTTTGGAAAAGGGAGAGTTTTACAGCCCGCATTCCCCTTTGCCTAAGAAAGTGAAAATAGTTTTACAGAGATAAGCACTTTGGCACAGAATTCGAAGCTGAGGTCCCACAAGACAGTAAAGAACAAAGAGCTATTTCCGTTTCAAAAAACAAAAACAGTACTCTGGGGAAAGACATCATTTTTCACGTGTCTTCATTAATAAAATAGCCATGCACACCATTGCACTGCAAATCCACACAGAATACTGAATAAACCAAACAGAATGTGTGTGTAAGTCTCTCACTAATTCCTTTTGAACCACAAAACGGTCAAATTTCTTGTGCCAAGTCACAAGAAATATAAATGGGAGATATGAGGTGTGTGTAATTCCTCCTCACTGGAATCTTTCAAGGAGAATGCAACTTGGGGTATCCTGGTAACGGCGTAATTCTGAAATGATTTATAAGTTTCACGAATCAGCCCTGTCTAGCTCCAAGGGTAATCATTTTTGTCCTAGATGGCCTTCAATTCTAAAAGTTAAGCAGATGTGGGACTTAGCAGTCAGTGGTTTGGACTGTGACATATCTGTTCTGAAATGTGAGGGAAAAGATAAGTAACCAAATTCTGTCTAGCAATTTTCTATGGAAGATCTCAAAGGGCCTCACTAACATTTTCCACAATGACCCCGGAGCAGCTGTAGTGAGATTCCTGAATCCAGGAGTGCGAAGTATGAATAAAATACTGATCAATAATGTATCTTATAGGTACTTTAGAGGGACATTAAGTGAATCGGCATAGGTTGCAACATCTTAATGGTGAGGGCTGAAAAAAAAAAAAAAAAAGAACTTAGGATTGCCAAGAGTTCCGCTGGAAACACCTAAGGCACTTGCCGGCGGGGATTCCAGCTTGGGGGCCAATTTCATAATTAATTTAAATGCTTTTCTGGGGTACATTAATTATGTAAGCTGTCTGTAGAGTGGCTTGCTCCAAAAGGAGCAAATGGCTTCCATGCTTTTACAAGCGGGGCTGCAACAAAGTGGCAGGAAAGCCACTCAGAAGGAAAGGGCAGCTGAGTGATGGGGCGAGGGAGGGGCGGGGCCAAGGGAGGGGAGGGGAGGGGAGGAGCATGGGGGAGGGTTGGGCGCCTGGGCTTGTGCAATCTCTCAGCAGTCTGGGAAAATTCACCTTTCTCTCTAAGTCGTCCCACGCTCTAGGACTTGCCCTCCCCTCCCCAGGAGGGAAGGTTCCCTTTTTAAAAAATTCCACAAGCTCAGTGAGTCTGGAGGTTTAGCTGTAGCAGAAGAGAGATTCTACATTCTGGACTCCGTTTCTAGGAGTTGATAGGGCAGAGTGGCCTTGCAACCCTAAGAAGTCCCAGGGCGCCTCAGTTTCACAAGAGCAGAAGCAGAATTTTTGTGAGCAGAATTTTCAGAATGCTTCAATGCTGAAAATTAAAATATGGAATGCAGTGGGAAGACAGAAATGCCAGGTGGGAGAAAGCAAAGGGAAGTCTGACTAGGACAAGGCACTGGACAGACACACGGCATCTGACCAGGTTCAAGAAAAGAGAGAATGTTTTTTGTTATATTTGATAAAACCCAAAGCTAAGAGATGACCCAACCCGCTTGAGCCAAGTCACTTTACAACTCGCTTCGTTTCCCTGACCCTCATTTCTAACAAAATTCAGTCAGCGCTCCTTGAATTCCCTCTCAATTTTAAGACTCCAGGCCTGTCACTCACTCACACAGGCATTCGCCAAACAAATATTTATGAAGATTGAATCACAAATCATGTACCATTCTAGGTGCTAAGAATATAGCAGATCAGAAGATAATCAAGTCCCTGTCCTGGTGAATTGATTGCTAGAAAGGCGAGACAACCAATCAGTAAATATCACAAATTAATAATTTATGAGAAAGGGGGGAAAGGTAGGGAGAGACAGACGGGGTTGAGGCAGGTGCATTTAAGTGATCAGGGCAACTGCAGCTGATGAGATGACACCGGATAACGCTTGGGGGGACGAGGACCCTGAGCCCTGAGGGTCGCATTCCAGGCAGGGAAGCAGATGGTAAACCAAGTGTACCAGAGGAGGAGACTATGGGCATGCGTATTTGAGGGGCAGCTAAGAGGCCAAGAGGTGGAGCAGCAGCAGTAGCCTATACAGGATAAATATGGAAGCCCGAGGAGGAACAGGGCGGGTGGCAAATGGCAGTGCACGCTCAGGAAAGACAGGACCTGTTTCTTTAGCTCCCCCCACCCCAACACTGAGTAAAATCTTACCTGTTTATTAGGGCCACCCCACAGTTGTTAGAGACAGCACTCTCCGGGATTATTAGCCCGCTTCCCTCATATTCCCAACCCAACCAAGGCATGCACACATGCTATGCTATACTTTTAGTGTACAAATCATCTCTGCATATATCCTAGGTATCAGATAACGGTTTTCCACATCTTCATGCTATGTTCACCTGATCATACATGTTCTTGACTCCATTCACAATGATCAGTTATCAGGAAATGAGTTGGCTTCAAAGAATAATTTCTCAAGGCCTATTTGCAGTATTTCGGGAAAGGGTGGCCTTTATCTAGTTCCTCGTTACTCTGTATCAAATTCATAACAGGGTTTCTGTTTCAAAAATGTTGGTAGTTTTGAACTTGTATCAGTACAATCTTCTTTCAAACACACAGTCTTAGATAGAGCTGTTACTGTCTTACAGCATTAGAGATCTTTTACCTAACGAAATTTGCTGTGGTACAATTTGACCTAAAGTGTGGAAGGATTTAAATGCTCCCTTCAAAAGTCAGTGACCAAGAAACAGTATTGTGTATGGATATCCCCAGACCTACAGTTAATTTTCCCGTTAAAAGTAATGATCTGTTATGTTCAATGAGAAAGAGAATAATTAGACATCTGGATCGGGAAACTAAAAGTTATAGACCCAAGAGCAAGTTGCAAGTTTGGCTTTCAGTGTTTTAGCTCAAAGAAGCATGTTGGAAGTCTGATGCTCTGAGTCTACAAGAAAAGTTCGTGTCCTTTCTAACCCAGTTTTTACCAACAGATAGTGTTAGGAACACATTCTGGAACACACGTTTATAGTTTCACAGGGTTGAGGCTTATTTAAATGAAATTTCTGGTAAAAGACAGTGTTTAAGAATTAAAAGGCTTCTTTTTTTCTCAGAATTCTAGCTGTCTCCTTCATAAGGAAAAACAAAATATCACTGAAGTAGGATAATGAGAAGGACTTTGCAGAGCAGCTGAGCTTACCCCAACCTTTTTCATAGATAGAAACAAGTATTTTCTGTCTGCAAAAGGGTATCCATAATCCTACACACAGTTTTAACAGGTCAGTAACACACTCTGTTCATGATTCCCTCCCGTCTATCCATCCATCTGTCCATCCATCCATCCATCCATTCCATCCATCCATCCATCTGTTCATCTACATACCCAACCATCCCATCCTCCCACCCACTCATCTACCCATTCATCTATCCACCTACCCATCCATCCATCTATTCATCCGTCCACCCACTCACCTACTCACCCACCCATCTATCCACCCATCCATCCATTTATCCATTTGTCCATCCAATGATCCTATCCACCCACTCATCTATCCATCATCCATCCATCCATCCATCCATCCAATCATCTACTCACCCACCTATCTATCCATCTATCTATCCACCCATCCATCCATTTATCCATTCGCCCATCCAACCATCCTACCCACCCACTCATCTATCCATCCATCCATCCATCCATCCATCCACCCAATCACCTACTCACCCACCTATCTATCCATCTATCTATCCACCCATCCATCCATTTATCCATTCACCCGCCCAACCATCCCATCCACCCACTCAATCATCCATCCATCCATCCATCCATCCATCCATCCATCCATCCACTCACCTATTCATCCATCCATCTACTCAATCACCTACTCACCTATCTATCCATCCATCCATCCACCCACCCAACCATCCCATCCACCCACCTACCCACCATCTACCCATCTATCCACCCACCCAACCATCCCATACACCTGTCCACACATCTACCCATCCATTGATCCATCCATCCATCTATTATTCCAAGGATCCATTCATCCATCCATCCACCCACTCACTCACCCATCCACCCATTCATCCATCTATCTATCCAGCCGTCCGTCGATGCATCAGCAGCTCCCCCTTCTCCTTCTTGTAATCTGAAAGCGGGACAATAATCTTTTTCTCTAAAAGAGCAAATATTTAAAAGTGTTACTGGCATTGTATGAGTCTGGTGTGGGTTGTACAGATTAATGTAGGAGACCCACAGAGGGGTTGGATACCTTGGACTGGGAATAAGGTATTTGTAAGCTGCCCAAATGTAGGTAACTGGGAGCCAAACTCAAGTCCTTTGCAAGAGCAGGTCCCTCTTGACAGCTGCGTGTATGCCTTTTAACTGCTGAGCCAGCTCTCCAGGTCCCACAAAAAGCCTTAAAGCAAAGTATTACACAACTTCATGCTCATCCTTCTCAGTTCCTGGATATCCATCTTCCTCCAGCAATTTACCTATTTGCTATTTCCTCCACCGAATCTTTCCTGTGTCTCTAAATTCAATCCTTTAAAAAAAAAAAATACTGAATTCTCCTTTCTGTCGAGGAAGGATACTTAAATAGATTGCATGATTTGTTCTGAGAAGTCTGTACAAAGCAACGAGAGAACAAGGAACTAAATGTTCCCTTTGCCAAGGCTTTCTGGGCCACTCCTGGGTCAGGGGCTTTCACGAGTCTGTCTGACTTGGTTGACTTTTTGTGGCAGCATTTGGACAAGAATGAAATAGGCAGAACAGACTATGAACATCTATTTTTAAATCTTAAGAAATAAGAGAAACATTTACTCAAAATTATTTTTAAATAAAATGGTAATCATTTCATACTTAGAAAAAGGGGGCTAAAAGTTGTCCTCCTTTGACCCAAATTGGCAACTCTTGGCTGAAACAATTCAATACAAGGAAGCTTGAAATCTTGACTTAGCATCACTTACACAATTTGACCCTTTAGACTAGTCAAGGAAGGGCTATGCAAAGGGAAGAGAAGAGACACATGGGGGCTTTCAAATGTATTCTTGATGTCTGTTTTCTTAAACTGACCACCACAAATGCAGCATTACTTTATCACTTACATTTTATGCGTCCCTGTATTTCATATACACAGATGAAATTACTAACCCAAGCACTTAGAAAATAGACAATGCTGTTTTTAAAAGGGATGGTCCTTTTTTGGTAGAGCCTTTTAGTTAAAACGAAATCCACCCATTGTTTCAAAGAGCTTGATAATTTCCTAACTTCTTGTAGCACCCATGTAAAAGACTTTAAGAAAGAGGAATTGAAAAGCCAATGCGTGATTCACTTTATTTAAGCGCAAACAAAGGAGGAGCTATGAGTAGTTAGCTGTTCACGTCAAGTGTACTTTAACATAAGATCAGCTGTTAGAGGGCAGGAAAACCAGGGAATGAAGTGGAGGAGACGGGTTCACTGAAGAATATGAAGCCACCCACTGAGATAAAAGAGGGAAGCTGGTTCCTAATAAAATTGCCCCTGAGCCACAGCTAGGAAGGAGAAGGCTCGCTGGGGCTACCTACGGCTGCTCGTTCTTACATCTGCCTGACACAAGCGATAGTCCTCTGACAGGAGTTCCTCAGTGGAGAAATCACATCTATGACATCAGGATGTATGCAAGCCTGTAGGGTGTTTTTTTTTTTCAAAATAAGTGGTACCAGAGTGTCCAGCCCATTGTTGGAGGTGCCAGCCTTGGGCTGGTAGTCCTGGATGCTATAAGAAAAAGCAGCCATGGGAAAGCAAGCCGGTAAGCAGCAAGCCTCCATCAACCCCTGCCCTGCTTGATGCTCAGCCGACTTCCATAGTGATCGACTATTACCTGGAAATGTAAACAAAACAAACCCTTTCCTTTCCAATTTTCTTTTGGTCCTGGTGTTTTATCACAGCCAACAGAAACTCTAAGACACCACCTCAGTTTCCCAAATCACTATTCTGTTTAATACTGACAAGAAAATAAAAATTATGTGAAGTTAGAAAAGTTATACACACACCACCACACACACATTTATACCTTAGATTCAAATTCATGTGTGTTTGACTCAACTATAAATATTTGTATCTTGACACTTCACCCATAAGAAAGGCAACAAAATCACTTGGGGTTGGAGAAAGACAAGATAGTCATCCAACCCTCGGAAGTGGTAAAATCCAGACAACAGGAAGACTGAATACAAGTTTTTAGTTGAATCTCTATGAAAGCAGTTAGTAGGGAAATCTGAAATCTCAGGTGACATTTAAAACAGAGATATGGGATTAAGAGCAAGAATAAGTGACGTCTTCTATCTCTTATTTGACGTTATCTCACTGAAATGCGCACACAAGGCATTTATTCCAGAGTCTCAAGGAACTTCAGAATGAGAAA
Organism: Mastomys natalensis; assembly: GCA_021653895.1. Lineage (NCBI taxonomy): Eukaryota > Metazoa > Chordata > Mammalia > Rodentia > Muridae > Mastomys > Mastomys natalensis. The sequence goes on from JAJTUV010002434.1 coordinate 94,106, forward strand.
TGCAGGGCTATCAGGTACGACTTGTTATACCATGTTCTCCACAGGCATTGCACCCGGAAGGTGACCAGTTTGTCTAACAGTGAATCTGTTGTTTAATAATGGAGGTTCAATACACAGCTGAGGTGGGCTCTTTCCAGAAACACCATCAAAACCCTGTGTCTTGCAGACGCCTCTTCTAACACCATACCGCAGAATCATTAGGAGCATCTCTTACCACCTCTAACTAGATCTTGGTTGCTTAGCGAGGGGTATTTGTTTTCCATATTTATTCCCCGGCAGCCTGACCCAATGACCTGTACTTAGTAGCTCGTTGCTACTACTTGAATTTCATCAACCTCTGACCATACAAGCAAGCAGCGCTGCTGGGCAGAAAGACAACTGTAGTTTCTGCTGGGAGAAAAATACTACTTCGGTGACACCCTGCAGTTCTTCAAGAGGCTGGAATCAGTTCGCGGCCAAGGGAATGTGTGAGAACACCTTTCAGAATGAATTCCATGATGACTGGGAAAATATTTTCACAAGGGAAGGAAACTAGCCCTCAAATCTGTGAACACAGGAAAGTTGCGGGCATGATTTTCTAAACGAAACGGGTGTGGAGACAAGGTCTGTCTTGCAGTTGACCTTGATTTATGTTTTTTGAAAACATAAACCATATGGCTGATCGGAAACTATTCCAGATTAGGGGTAATTTGGAGGAAGATAAATGGCAAAGAAAAGGGAGGGAAATTGGAATCAAGAGTGACAGGTGTCTTCATTTCATTCACTCACACATTGATAAAACACAGATGAGCCAGGGGCTCTGAGTGTTTATACCAATACATCATGAGGTTGTGCAGAAGATGATTAAGTGCGGCATTGTCTGTAGCTACAGCTTTAAACTCTCAAGTTTCGGCTGACGGAGCTTGAAAAAGAGCAAAGGGGGTCATTTTCCGGTGGCACCAGATTCAGATTCTGCAAATGCGTCGGAATGACAGACATTCGGGGGAAGAAAGCATCTCCCCAAGTATAGCTCTCTACCTGTCCACGTGTGCCAGCTACGGTTCCTTTGTGGGTGAAGACTGCATGGTGCACTGCAGAAAGGACAGCATCGTTTGTGACTTCCACCCACTAGATGCCAGCAGAACCCTCCTGTTCATCTCTCCAGACATTACCAAATGTCCCCTTTGGGGCAAGAGCGTCTGATTCGGGGTCCAGTGCTTTCAAGGAATCTTTGATCTCTGGTGCTAGAGATCAAAGCAGATAAGCCCAAAGCCAAACTAAACATTCCAGGAGAGAATTAGTACAAATGTGCAGATATTTGCCAAATTCCAAAATGAAGGGTGTAGACGGGTGTTTTTTTTGTTGTTTTGTTTTGAAGAAATCATACAGGGATTGCTAGACAGAGGCAAAGTTGTTATTTCATTCCATCTCAGGCCTCGAACCAGGGTAGGAAAAGAATGTTGAAGAAATATTTGACAAAGTCATGTATAGACAGACCTCCCTTTAGAAAAAAAATTTTTTTAAATCTCTTTGAGGCAAAGATACCCTCACTACAGGGTACTTAGTTTGATATATCATAAATGTTTAAAATGTTAGGCTGATGTGACTTGTATTTAGTTCTGTGTTTTTAAGTGGTCATTCTGAGTTTTGCCAAGTGTACCTAGTCTCGGTGTGGAAAGTATAGCTCTCGTGAGGTTAGCTAAATGTAACCATGGATACGAAAATTAAAGAGATGGAGATGGAGTTCCATAGTCCATAGGCAAGCTGTGCTCCTGCGTAAAAGATACTGCATGGCCACATGCTGGGACACACAGGCACAGTCTTTGCAGAAGGAACCAGCCCTTTTCCAAAGGCTGCATAGCATTCATGCTTGCAGACCTGTTGCACTGGGGTCCTGTCCCCCTAGGTTGAATGAGAGCACTTTGCTGGGCATCTTAGCAGGAGTGCTTGAGAATATGGGACTCGCACTCAAAGCTGAGCTTTTACTGTTTATGGGCTATGTGACCTTGACTATAAACATAACCCTTCTGAGACTCTTTTTATGTGGAAAACGGTCCTATTAATGGTCACTGCTTGAGCACTGAGATAAGATTAAGCAAGACCACAGGTTGGAAAGCCCTTCTGAAGGAAGAGGTGCTGTGGTAGTTTTCTTATTTGCTTCTGTTTATTTTTGCCAAGCAGGAGGACCTAGTCAATGCTGTGACAATTTTCTCCACGGTTGTCTTTCCTTTCTCTTCGTTAACACATGAGAACCATACATGTCTGACACCCACAGAGACAGAAAGCGGAAGCACAGACATGGGGGCATGTAGGGAAGTCTCTAGCAACAGTTGAGGTGAGACCACCTTAGTGCAAATTCCAGTACTGCTTCTGGTTGGTTGTGTGGACAGTTTGAGCTTCAGTTTTTTCATTAGTAAAGTAAGATAATCACATTATTCATCTCATAAGATTATTAAAAGTATTTTAAGAATGAAAAACTATAACATATGCTAGCACATCGTAAGCATTTAGTTAATGTTGGTGATATCACCAGCAAAGCTACTACCGCCATTATCATTTTGGGTCAAGAACATATTATGCCAAGAGATTGGCTTTTCTCTCAACATGTCCCACCTCACACATTACCTATCATGGTTTTAAGCCGCCCAGTTCCTTTCAAGTTACTTTAATCCTATCTGGAAAAATAAAAGCCTTCTAGAGCAAGGACAATCAGGGCAGAATCCAGAAAACCCCATCTTCCAAATTCCTTTTGCACTTGGAATATGGAAAACTTGGAATAGGTTTTCCCAGACAGCCACAGGTGACTGACTCTCTGGTTTGGAAATGAACATCTGACAGAGCAAGCTGTGGGAGGAGTCCGTCTTGCTGACTCTGATGTCAACAGAGGCTTCCAAGAACCAGGAGCAGCTAGCAGAGTGGTTTCCACTCAAGGGCAGATCCCGTATCAGGGTGGATGAGCTGCTTGCTACTACAAGCCTAGACTCAACAGTCCTGAGGGCACACTCTCCAGGACTCCTTACAATTCAGTGATGGGCCCAGAATCCTTTCTTAATGACATCTTTTTCTGCTTAACCAGCCAGTGTTGGTTTATGGTTCTTCCGCCTAAGTCTAAACTTAGACGTTCCAGGAAGCCATAGCACTGATTTTCTAATATAAGAGAAGATCCAGACACCATCCAGTTACATATATATGGTGTGTGTGTGTGTGTGTGTGTGGTGTGTGGAAAGAGAGAGAGAGGGAGAAAGAGGTAGAGAGAGATATGCATAGTTAGGGTAGTCGCTGTCAGAGAGATGCATAGTTATGGTAGTTGCTGTCATTATGTTTATTCTAAATTTGGAATTTTTTCTTCAATAAATATTGCTCCCACAGAGAATGCCATTGCTCCAGCATCATCATGTAGTCGATAATAATGTCTCATCATTATAATATCATTTACCCTATCAAGGATTCTGCTAGCTTAAATCTCTGGGTTCTATGATTTCCAGGCAAAATAGTTCACAATCTCTTTTAAAAAGCTTGTGTTTGCCTTCAGAACACTGTCACGAATGTAAAATCCCTTGATAGCAGGCTTTTTATGACTCGTGTATTTTCTCTAGTTTTATGGATGGGAGGCGATGTTGATAACGGCATGGTAATTTATATCATCCCCACTGAGGATGCAGCCGACTTCTGTGAAAAATCTGAAGGCATTACTTCACACTGTAACACCTCTGCCAAAAGACGCTCTGAAATCAGTCCTGATTCCCTTGGGAGCAAAAACAAGTCATAAGGTTCTTGAAGGACATTTCTCCTCCTCAACATGTGATCTGGTAGAGATTAACCCGTCTCAAGATATGGGTTAATCAGTCATTCTTTGGGTGAACTTAAACATTTGGCGATCTGATTTAGCACCTGGAATCATTGACTCTGAAAGTACCAATCCTTGCAAAAGATAATATATCTACCTTCTTAACGGAATGTTCATTTTTCCTCCAAGCCAGAGGTGGCTCTTACCCATTAATCTCTCACTCAGATGGTTTATATAGAGGCTATGCAGCAAATGGCTAATTTTAAGTATCTAACGGTTATACATTGTATCCATGAATGTCTAATTCATGGACCATGTTCATCCTTTGGTCTCTGCTAAGGTATTGGAGCATTAAGTGAGTGGTGGTTATGTTCCATTAAGATAGTCAGGGCAAATCATATTACATCTTATGTGGCCATACCTTGTCTGGATGTCACAAAAGTGAACCCCACCAAGGGCAGTACGAAGATGCATTAGATGATGATCTGTTTTCGTAAAGGATTACAGCGACTGACTAGGCTGTATCGAAATGGTTATAAAATCTGACTTCAGCATCTTTCGGATATAATTGATTCTCATGTTACCTTGCTATCATAAAATAAATAAATAAATACTTTCACTGACAAAATATATCAATTTAGGCTAAGTTTTCAGGAATGACTGTTATATTAGGTAACAGGATGCTCTGACCTGACGTTTCCTATTTTGCGTGACTTGGATATAGAAAACTATACATTTTCATCTTGGTGCAAGCACCCCTGTGTTTGTGAGGGCTCAGCTATCGCACGGGCTACTTCCCAAACCCTGCACATCCTCCATCAAAACGAAACCCTGGCATCGTGCTGCTTAGTCGGTAATTAAATTCCATACACATGCGAAATTTTGCTTGTATGGATGTTTTAATAACGAGGTTGCCTTTGAGGCTTCTGAAAGGTGCAGGAAGACTTCACTGCTTAACCTAAGCCTGCCAATTACCTCTTCCTTTTACAGTTTTCCTAGGGTCAACCATCCGTCATACAGTGGGTTTGGAGCCTTAACTGGTTACAAATTAAACAGGAAAGGCAATGAGAAAAGCAAAGTAATTCCCCTAGACTACCCTAATCCTGCCAAGCATAAAAATGCACTGAACTCAGAGAAGTGCTGAGAGATTAATATAGGATTTGTGTGCTACTGACAAAATCATTACAGCAGCCCGGTTCTGGGAAACTGAGCCTCTGCAAGAGCGAGAGGAAGCGTTTGATTCAAAAACAGTGGGGCGACAAAGTTTAGATATTTATTCGAAATGATTTTATTAGTGTAACTCTGTTTAAAGCCACATATACAAATCTGCAGTGAATCAATAGGAGCACGATTTGAACGGAGGAAAATGTAAATGTTACTATTAGCTAAGTTGGAGAGAAGAAACACTTAAAACTATAAAAGCTACAAGGCTCAACCATGGGGTGAGGGGAAGGGCAAGAGAGGAACATGGAGAATTGGCAGCTTAAAGAAACATTTCCAGTTACATTGTATTGCAAAAATGTTTTTCAAGCCCCTATCATTCTCTATGGCTGCCGGGGGCCCTCAGAATATGGCTGCCATTGTCACATCATCATTGCCAGCACATAATCAAAGCTTGCTTTATATGAATGCTTTCATTTAATCTGTGACCTAAAAGCAGGAGTTAGGTTTGATGATGAGCTGTGCTGTACTGGTGAAGAAACAGATGCTGCAAAGGTTAGCCAGCACAAACGATTGGCCTAAACCTATGGAGTAGCAGGTTCAACCCCAGGTAGTACAATCATACCTTGCCCCAGGGTTACCATTGGGTGTTGTTTTTAGTGATGAATCTGATGTTCAGGACACCTCTAGACAGAATAACTCGGAAACCTTATGAGCAGGAACTGGTCTTTTCTGTGAGATCTGTGATAACTGACTTTTCTGATCTTCAAATCCCTTGAGGAGGTGGTACAACTGGAATAGAGGTTCACAACGGGCCACCAAGCACCAGGGAGCAATCTAAACATGTATGAGGAGGGAGATCACAATGACACCAGGACAATAATGCGGACATTCTGTGGCCAAGTCTGTATGTAGGTAGAAATGAGAACAATGTACAAAGGTGATCGCACCCAGGGTGAGTTACCAAGTACCTCTAGTATTCTTGTATTTGATGGACCCTTTGCACAATCATCAAAACCTAAACTTGAGGTATTACCGGACACTTAGCACAGTCATCATTGGCTACACGAACCATGTCTTAACAGGTCAAAACAAAGTGATTTTGTTTAGTGTTATTTTCATTTTAAGTCATGTCTAGGAATGCAAGTTCAATTCATGTGTGTGGGTGTGTATGTATACACACATATATATGTATGTATGTATGTGTATATGTATATATACACATATATATGAATGTATACACATACACATATACATGAGTCAGCAAAGTGATACATTTGTTTCCAGTATCATTCATGGTTGGGCCATCTATGGTGATTCCCTGCACACAAGTAAATACCTCAACTCTTCCCTCATGTGTTCAGGAAGAGTCATGCTGAGACTTCCACATATTGATAATGATAGATGGATGAGTGTGTATGTGGGGATGTGTTTTACTTTATTGCTATTTAGTTTTGTTATTTGTCAAGGTGTTATGTTGATTTTTAAAATCCTTATATGTTTATTATATTGTTGATAAAATGTATTATAAGCCATTAAAGAGAGTATTGCTAAATATTTCATGAAAGGATGCTGCGATTTTGTTACCAATTTGAGACAAGAATATGCAGCTATCAACCCCTGCCAAATAGGCTCCAAACATAAGCATACAGGCTCAAAACACTGCATCCAAAACCATTCTTCAAACTACCAATGCTTCTCTAGAAATAAGGAGTAAAAACTTGAGCTGAAAGACCAGGACTGTGAAAGTGGACAGACAACAGCAGTAGCAAATGTCAGATCGGGGCACAGCAGAGTGGGGTGAACGGCCACCAGCTCTGAGATTCGTTCAGTCACACACATTTATTCATGGTTCAATGCTGAGTGTACATTGCTTGAAGCTTATTAGCAAGCATTACTCTACTGTCAATATAAGAGCATAGAAGCAGGGTTTGCAGGCCCCGGGAGCAGAAGCAGATTTATGATCATGTGCAGGATGCACAGAGTCTATATGACCCTAGAGAAGGCACATGCAGGACCCAGACTTCAACATCAACTCTAGAGTAACAGAGAAGAAAGCCAGCTAAGCGAAGACTGACACATTCAGGAAAGGCACTGTTTGTGATGTTTATACCAAGACTCACTGGAAGAGAAGCAGGTGTTTCACATATGAAGAGATCAGAGGACAGGGGAGCAGCTAGATGACAGAGCAGAGAAGACAGACAGTCTAAAATAAGGCAGAGTTTATGATAGAATTCAGAAAGGAGAGCAGTAGAATGGAAGTGAGGATTTAAGGAGACTGTAATTAGGGAGACTCGAAGGTGTATAGAAGAGAGCAAATAGCATCTGAGAACTCATACTCATGAGGATTACATATAGTAAAATCTGAGAACTCATATTCGTGCTGTTGAGAATTACATATGGTAAAAACTGCTGAGGAAAGGACATGAGGGTGGGTGAACACTCTAGGGTGCAGAAAGTCAGAAATAGCCCTGGTCAACTGGGTAGCCATGAGACTAATAGAGACTTTGGAAGAACTACATCTTGACAAAACTGATGGTGTGAGGGAGGTTAAGGGACTTGACCTTGAGCTCATTGGTCAACACTCTCACGGGGCATCATCGCAGTACAGGGCATCAGATGGAGGTACTCCGGTCTGTCCAGTCTCCACTTAATTATGGAATCAGCAATATTGAAAAATCATCCAGAGAGGGAGGAGAGTCAAGGAAGACAGGATGAACTCTTTTGCTTATTTTAAAAATGATATATAAGGATTCGATACCGGTATTACATAGCACAGATTATATTGCTTTCCACTCAGATAATTTACACTGGAACCGGAACACAGTGATAACAAAGGAAGACAACACCGGCTCTGGAGAAGGTAGAGTGGGCACAAGACAATATGTACAATCTGTACGAACCACAGACTAGCCAAACGAATCCCAAAGACTGTGTGCTGACAAAGTGGCCTGCATTGCTGCATAGGTAAACCTTCATTCACCACACCTTGCAAATGTTTCACATGTTAATGATACATGCCTTCTCTATAAGCATCCCTCCGAGAAAGTACTAAAGTAAACAAGAGACCTCTAGCTGAGTTCTCACCAGGGACTGAATTTCTGCTTCTTTTCTTCACTCAGGTAAAGAGGAAAAAGACAACTAAAGTAGTGGGGGTTGAGGGGAGGTGCAGAGGACAATTCTGATGCTGAGGTCCTGTCCCCCAATTGGTTCTTGATCTGTCAGTAAAGAAAGACATGGGCCAATTGTTGGGCAGAAGGGACAGGCTGGACTTCCGAGTCCCTGAAGGAAAGGCAGGAGACACAAGAAAGAAAGAGTTGGAAATGTGTTAGAGAGAGGAGAATCCAGTAACCATGTGAGCTCTCAAAACGGAGTAGCCACATAGGCTGCTCCTACAGGCATGTGATCAGGGGAGTTAGGACACAGGCGAGAGACTGAGATAAGAAATTGATAAGGGCATGATTTTCCAGGAGGGAGATAGCGGCACCCAGCAAGTTTGTAAAGCAACTTTGTTGTAAAGCAAGTTAAAAAGGAACAATTGTGTATTTTATCCAAGGATTCAAGGGAAGATGGGAAGGGGCTGGTGGTGCAGTCACTTCCAGAGCGAACACGGGTAGAGTAAAAAAACTACATGCAACAGGGGGAGCACTTTTTTTTTTTTTTAATTTTGTGTGTCCATTCCTGTAGAAATGGCTTTGGGTGAAGTATCTAACAAATGAGAATGTTCATTTAAGGAAAAAGTCCCAGTAAGGAAGGCTCTACAACAGGAGAGAGGCCTTATAACAGGAGAGAGGCCCTATAACAAAGGGAGAGAGAAGAAAACACATACAAAGCTGTGTATAGCAGTGAGTAGGGAGTGGGGACAATCGGGGCAGAACTGCCTCTCCTTGCGTACCAGAGGTCATTTTTTTTCAGCCCAAGACTGTAGAGATTTGACAAGGGAAGTAAAGGGTAAAAGGCTCTTCGCATAACTGCAGAAGCTGGAGCTGCTAATTGGCTCTAATGATCTGAATGCAAATTAATAAATCTCTGTGCTAAAAATTACATGCATCTATAATTGTGGCTTTCATAACTTAAGAGCCCTGTTTAACCCGTTCCACCGTGTCCTTCCTGAGAACTGGTGGGAAGGAGTACCCTCTGCTTTTCTTAACTCTCTTCCTTGTCTTGTCCATCAAATGCACCGATGAGCTTTACAGACTGCAGAGGTCTCCGGAAAGGACTCCAAGGGTGGCAGAAATGAAACGTGCAAGCATCATCACGGGGGAGAGGCAGCGTGGTAAATCACAGGGCTCTGATGGTCACACAGCTTGAGGAATTTCAGCAAAGCTGTCTACCTAGCAGCCCTTGTGGAGTAAGAATGATGGTGTCTTTAAAAACCTAGACATGCTGTGGGTATGTGATTTTTGTTTGAATCCCAGATGTTGGGATATGGGGCTGCTTCAGATTGCCCAGAGCAGCAGAGTATGATTTGCCCTGTGCTCTGGTGGGCATGTGATTTTGACAGCTGCAGATAGGTTTTTGCAGATGAATGGTGTTTGGAATTCTGTGGACTCTTGTGAGAGTCTATAAATGCAAGAGCCCTGGGAGGGGCGTGGCCACTTCACCTCCTCCTCCTCCTGCTGCTGTTGCTGATTGGAGATTTTCTGAGGACAAAGATTAAAACTGCTTCAAGGAACTCAATGGCCCTGATCAGCAGGAAGTAGTCTAAAAATATTGATGCCCCCTTTCCTCTCTAGTCTTCTTTCTCTCCTACCTAATGTTGGGGCTTGGAAGAGATAAGAGTAGAGAAGAGTGGTAGAAATAGGAACCCATAAAGTAGACACAAGTCCAGCAACATCCTTGGATCCAGCAAATAGAAAAGACTGAAATCTCAGAGGCTGAGTTGTCAGGTGCAAAAGGCATGTAAGAACATTGCTCTAACAACATGGTTGGACAGTTTTCTTTTGTTTTTTTGTTGTTGTTTTTTGTTTTGTTTTAATGAGTGCAGGAGTGAAGATTAACTGAGATACTTGATTCATAAAGGACACAAGAGGATGCTTTATTCCCAGCCAGGGATTACATCATAGCCTTTCACTCATCTGACAGGTACCGCTTTCATCCCCAGTGCTATGGGGCAGCCATGAGTCTTCAAGCATCAGGACTAGTAACGGTTCTCCAAGTCATGGAAGCTGTACTCTCTTGAAGTGGGGTATAGAACCCCGAATCCTTCATTTCTTTTACTCCCCACCATTACATTCGGGAAACATCACATGTTCATGCCTGGATGCTCTGCCTGCACCCAATGGGTACACCCGATCGTGGACTAGAACTTTCCAACTGTGACTGAACGCAAGCCTTCCCTCTTCTTGTTAACTCTCTCTGGTCTTTGTGGTAGTGAGCTCAACACACTTTCTCCCTTGCTTGTCCCTCCATCACAGGGATAGATGGTCGCTTAACACTCCTGGAGACAGAAAGAACAGTACTGGTGCTTGGTGCCGAACCTCCAATGGAGTCTTCAGCCATTCTTATCTGCTCATCTGCCCCCTGACCACACAGTCTGCCACCTTTGAGAAGTCGGCTCTTCTATCGGTGAGGACATTGGAACATCTGAGTCAGTACAGTGGAGAGTCATAAATTAAAAGGGAATTTTCCCTGGCAGAGAGGACGGCATACACAGGCAAGGTTGTAAACACAAGATAATCTTGGCAAAACCTGCCCATAGACCACTGGCTAAATTGTGCATGGGATCTGACAAGAATTTTGTAGGTGGTTTAAAAAAAAAAAAATGTAAGGAGATCAAGAGGCCTGGAGAAAAGCCCATTTTACTTCACTGCAAAGCTGTGACCTTGGATCTCTGCCTAACTACTTCTGTACGTCTCAATTTCCTTAGGAACAAAATGAGATTATTATGAGAATTAAATCAGTCAATAAATCTGACGTGTTGAAAGCTGCCAGGATCACACGAAGTTCCAAATAAAGTCCCTGCTGTAGTGTTATCATCAACGTCACTCCTTTGTTTGAACATAGTCTCGACTGAACGTTAGAATTGTTAGTATTAACCGTGACACCATCCATCCTCCCTGTGTCATATCTTGCTTTTCAATCCCACAAGCCCCTTCCTCATACACTCCTCTAGCGCTGTGGGCCAGGGGGCTACATTATCTTCATAGAACATTGAGGACGACAACTTTAAATTCATCATCTGAAATTCTCTGAGTTTGGCACCTACAGCACAGTCTTTACCAGAGCATAGCATCAGAAATGAGGAAGAAAATGACATAGAGGAACAGAAACTAGGAGACGAGTCTGCTCCCTCTACCCGGTTCTATGCTATCACCCCTGGAGTCATGTGCACGTGCCCCTCACTGTCTTATCCAGGTCCGGTTGTTCCTTCTCACTCTCACCGCCGCCATCTTCATCATGTGTCGATTGGACACTGGTATTACTAGCTAATGTTTATCTGCCCTTCTACTGTCCTCCCTTCATGGCAATCCCAACATAAACATCCATCCTGTTGTTGGGCCTGAGAGACCTCTCTAGTCACGGGCCCATGACATGTGTGCCCTCCAGTCACCTTAAGGCTCTGTCCAACCTTTTCTTTAATTGATGCCTTTGGTCCTCACACTCAACTAGAAATTCCTTGAGGGTACACAGCGTGTCTTTTTTTATCTTCATGTTCCGTAGCCACCAAACACATCCCACTTAAGGCAAGTTCGAAAAGTACATGAAGAAATCAACAAAGACTATAGCACAGGCAGAGGAGAATCGGGGTACAGACGGGCCAGATCCACAGAGACTGGCATCTGTATGCACATTTTGTGACTTCCTAGAGCTTTCCAGCCTTTGGCCAGAGAATGTTGGCAAGACCCTCCAGAGTCTTCATTGATGTCTCTGTGATTGAAAGCTCCTACTGAAAGGGTTTACAATGAGGGTGAACATATACTTTCATTTCCACAGAAACACACTGGCTTACAGCTGTGATCCAGTGTAAATGACCGTGGTTCCCAGGGACGACCTAGTTTAGATGGTACGGTGGAGAACAAGGTAGATATGTTTGCACTGTTCTTCCAGCGCCTGGCGTTGGCTAATTTGTGCAACTTTTATAAATTCCTGTTTTTCCATCTGCATAACGGGTGTCTACCTCACAGGATTGTGACAGCTAAGAGGGACCGTAGGCACACGGTTCAGCAACGTCTTTGGCTGTTATACACACAGGGATGTTGAATGCTTCTGCGTGTGCATGCATGAACAGGAAGTGCACAACCCATGAGCATTCGTTCTCCAACACAGCCCAATGACAATTTGATCAAGTCTTCAACTCTAACCAAGTGTGAGTGAATCTTCTGTGTAAGACAAACACGCTCTCATAAAAGCAAGGGAAAGAGGGAAGCAGGACCAGAGTCTGAATGCTTGACCTGTATGTCGCATTAATAACTTAAGTGACAGCATTCAGTGCTTTTTGCTAACAGAGCCACAACCTATCACTGCTGGCTCAGGACTTCTGTCAGGCACAAGGACAGGAGGCTTTGGAGAAGTTACCTTTCTCTGGTTGCTAGTAATTATGGGAAGGATTTCATAGAGGATCTATAACTGATACAAAAGACTTGGCTAGAAAATAAGACTCCCTAGAATCGTCTTAGGATGAGTAATATATCTTTGTTAGAGGAAGAATGGAAACACAGAAATAAGTGAAAACTAGAAAGTAAAAAGAAAGGAAGGAAGAAGAAGGAAGGAAGATGAAGGAAGGAAGGAAGAAAGAAGAAGAAAGAAAGGAAACTTCTTTGCATGTATTACTGCTTAAAATATTATTATTTAGCTGAAGTCACGAGTTTCATGTAGCTAAAGCCTGCTGTTGAATACTACACCTGCCTCGTAAATAAGCAGGAGCTACTGGACAGGAAAGCAAACATGCAAAGTGTAGAAGGTAAAATAACAAAAATTTTAAATATTTATACAGGCATACAAATATTTTGTAATGTCATGTAAGTATGTATCATTCTGGCAAGCCTTTTTGTTTGTTGTGTTTGTAAATTCTATCATTTTGCTCTCTGGCAGTTTCACATGTGTGTGCAATGTGTTCTGATTTCCCACCATCTTCTCCCTTCTGATGTCTCTCCAAGTCCTCTGCTACTTGGACCTGAGGTATCCTCTCCTTGGGAATCTAAGCAAAGAAAAGAGAGACATTATATATCTTGGACTCACTTGTTCTCAACCTTCTTAATGCTGAACTCTTTAATACAGTTTCCTCATGTTGTGGTGACCCCCAAAGATAAAATTACATTTATTGCTACTTCATAACTGTAATTTTGCTACTGTTATGAATTGTAATATAAATGGTTTTGGAGTAGAATTTTGCCAATAGGTTGCAACTCAGAGGTTGAGAGCCACTGGAGTCTTAAGATGAGGTGACCATTCCAAAAATATGTTTTAAGTATCCAGAATAGCCTAAACCGTGTGTACTGGCTGGTTTTGTTTGCCAACTTGACACAAGCTGGAGTTATCACAGAGAAAGAAGCCTCCCTTGAGGAAATGCCTCCATGAGATCCAGCTGTAAGGCATTTTCTCAATTAGCGATCAAGGATAGGCAGGTCTAGCCCACTTTGGGCTGTGCCATTCCTGGGCTGGTAGTCCTGGGTTCTATAAGAAAGCAAGCTGAGCAAGCCAGGGGAAGCAAGCCAGTAAGCATATCCCTCCATGGTCTCTGCATCAGCTCCTGCTTCCTGCCCTGTGTGAGTTCCAGTCCTGACTTCCTTTGGTGATGAACAGCATGTGGAAAGTAAGCTGAATAAACCCTTTCCTCCCCAACTTGCTTCTTGGTCATGATGTTTTGTGCAGGAATAGAAACCCTGACACAGTGAATATAAAATTGCACCATTAGCCTGGGCACTGAGATCAAAACTCCATAGAGGGTCCCAGGAGCCCTTCAAGAGACAAAGCCTCCTTAAGCTGAGCTATATACCCTTTTCAAGAGAACTCTGTAGTGCTAATGTTACCCCCTTCAAGAAGGCACAGAGTGACAGGAAATGACAGGGGCAGATTTTACCCCAAAGGGCATGTTCTCCTCTTTCCCTGCACACCCACGGTGTATACATATGCACCACGTACAGGAAAGGACAGCATCGTCTGTGGCCTCTGGGGGACTAAGAATGTGAATGGGAGTTACCAGTCAATGTACCATCTGAGATACATGTCTATAACCAGTGCTCTGAATTCATCTATGTCAGGGATTGCCAAGAGTGCGTCTGAATCTTAGAGAGAGATTCAGAGGCACCATCAGAAGAATACCAAGGCAGAGAAGGACCTGGACAAATATCAGATCACGAACGGCTAAGTAGCAGATAGAGCAGAGGCTGGTCTTCAAAGGCCTGGCAGGGGAGAGGTCTCTGAGGGAGCAGGGGAAGCCAGAAGATAGCCACTCTGCCTGGCAGACTCCTCTCCTGAACTTCCCACACTGTCCTGCCCCCTGAGAAAGGAGGGACTCTCAAGGCTACCCATGCATGGAAAGGATGATTGAGCCAGGATCTGGGTTTTTCACCTTAGCAACAGGTGAAATAATGAGGAAGAGAGAGACCCAGATGTTAGAATTACATAATGTTCACATAACAAAAATAAAGTCATTGTGTATGCGACTCAGAATAAAAAAAATTCTGCAATGTAGGTTCTGTCTAATCTTGGTCCCATCTTTACGATCATGACCAAGACCAGCAAGACTTGAGATTCAATGCAGACCTAGATGTAGTTAGTTGTCCCTCCATCCTTAAGAACAGTCTATCTTTGTCTCTAAGAATTTTTAGGAATAAAAATGCAGACAGGACAGTGGACAGGTTGGGAAAGGAACATATAACTCACAGGGAATTATGTATACTCCTGACGTCACACTACACTGCATTCAGTCAACAACGAATTCCTGACAGGATATGGGTGCTGCTACTTCTGCCCTGTGAGGGAGGCTGAGGTTCATCAGAGTAAAGGAATGTGTACAAGGTCACACAGATGATAAAGGACAAAACCCAAGTGCCAGTCTGAGGCTTATCAATATCTGAAAACTTGACACTAAAGCCTTAGCGACAGAAGTAAGACGTGTCTTCCCACATGGCCCGACTTAGAATTCATAGTTCCTGAAGACTGATGGATCTGATGAGGCACATATAGGAAATACAGTTACATCTGCTTGTGAGGTTTAGAGCCTGCTGCCTTGTGTAAGTAAATATTTAGCTTGTACAAGCATGAGGCGATGTTAGCAAGATTTTAGCATGAATCCTATCAAACCGAAGTGAAGACACATAAAGGCAATACAAACTGGGAGTTGTCAAGAGTTGATATAAACTATGATATAGAATATGTCTCATATAATAAAGGTCTTTAAGGTAAAAATGTTAATAGAAAAATCAAATAAAATGGATGGAATTTTTGTGTGCTTGTGTGCATTGCACCTTGTGTGTGTGTGTGTGTGTGTGTCTATCTGTCTGTCTGTCTGTCTGTGTGTGTGTGTGTGTAAGCCAGAGGTTGGTACTGGGTATCTTTCTCAGTTACTTTCAACATTAATTTTTGAAATAGTTTCTCACTGAACCTGGGCTCACTGGTGGTCTACACTGGCTGAGCAGCAAATCTCAAGAATCTGCCTGTCTCTGAGTCTCTAGTGCTGGGACTATGGGCGACTCTATCACAACAGGCTCCTCTTCTTCTTCTTCCTTCTCTTCCTTCTCCTCCTGTCCCTCCTTCTCTCCCTTACCCTTCTCTTCCTCCTCTTCTTCTTCTCCTCCTCTTCCCCTCTCCCTTGTTCCTCCTTCTCCTCTTCTTGTTCTTCCTCCACTCCCTCCTCTTTTTCCTCCTCACTTTCCTCCTCCTCCTCTACATGGATTCTGGCATCAAGCTTAGATCCCTGTGCTTTATATAAAACAGTCTACTCACTGAACCATCTCCCCAGCCCTCAAACAGCTGATTTTAAACGTGAAACACTGTTTGAACTGGAGATTGAAAAGGATCTAAATTCTGGAACAGTTTCAGGTTTCAATGGGGACTCATTCCTCAAATGAATAATAAAGATAATAAAATAATACTGAATTTTCTTCATCTTTTTTTCTCCTTTTGCAGTCAAGCTTCCATTCTTGAAAACAAATCTAACTATGACGTTTCCCCGGGAAAAAAAACACACTTGGGCTCTCGCATGTAGACATCTCCTTATTTTAAAATCCCAAGGCGGGTCCCTGAGTGTGGCTGCTGTCTGCATCCGTCCCTCATCTCTCTCCTCTGCTCCGCATACATGAAGCCACCTTCAGTAATGGCGATAAGAAGACAGAAGAAAACAGTCATAACAACAGTGAGAATAAAGTAAGAATAATAACCGAGCTGCCAGCGACACATCATCTTTGAGCGGAAAGCCTTATTTTTCACGGCATGATATTTGTGAAGAAGCTGAAGCAAGATGCTGCTTCTGTTATAATTCTATAATTTAACTACTGTTATCATCACCGTAACCGCCATCCCTCTTTTACAACCATGTCAGTCTCCAGAAGTCTGGGGAATGTTTTGTTTTGTTTTTTGAGATATTCTGCCCAAGCAAGAACTAACCTCAGGTCTAAGTCGCCCTGTGCTCTTTGCACAGGGCGTCAGTATCTCCTAGGATCACTCTCCAGATATAAATAATTTTAAATCTTGAATCTTGGGGAATTGGAAAAGCAATTAAGACCACAGAGAGCGAACCTCTTGATCTCCTCCGTTGCTTCTCCGGCTTTATTAACTAAGTCAGCACGGTAGATTCAATTGTTGGAAGACGTGCCTTCTGGCTTGGCCTTAGGAGTGAGGCACAGTTAATGAAAGTCTGTGTTTTGAATTCTAGCACTGTTTAGAAATAGCTAAGCTGCCAAAGCACAGAGTCTTTTCTCTCTTTTTTTGAGGAAAATGTAGGCCCACAGTTAAAATCATTAAGGACCGTTCCAATACCTATAAAGGGTAAAGTACTAAAATTCCTCACATTCTTTCATGTGCTGATGGGTAGAATGGAGTTACAGGCTCCTGTCAAGATTCAATGAGCTTCTATCACATGGCACCTAGAACCCTAAATGGGACTACACCTTGGGAAGGGGGTGGGTTGGGGGGGGGGGGTGTTGAGGAGCCTTGATCCCATCTTCTGGCCTGTTAGTCAACTCCTTAAGCATGAATAAACACAATGGTATCTATTCATGCCACAGGATAACTTCACTTTTTTTTTTTAATTAATCATTTCATTCTTCAAATGATATCCCCCTTCCTGGTTCCCCTCCACCAATGCCCCAGTCCCATCCTCTCTCTCCCCCCTCCTCTTTGCCTCTATGAGGGTGCTCCTCCACCTACTCACCTCTCCTTACCCCCACCACCACTCTAGCATCCCCCTATGCTGGGGCATCAATCCCCCGTCCCCTCCCACTGATGTCATATAAGGCCATCCTTGGTACATATGTATCTGGACTCCTGGCTCCCTATGTGTGCTCCTTTAGTTCAGTGGGAGCATGCTTGCCTAGGAAGGGCAAGGTCCTGGGTTCGATTCTCAGCTCCGGATAGCATCACTTTTAATGACAGAGTGGAAAACCATAAATATTTTTCAACCATGTCTTTCCTACAGGATACCATCATCAAATACTTACTTGTCTAAGTGATTACTTTTAATTCTGTATTATATAAAGAAGAAGAAGGTTATGTGCACATGGGTGGATGTGCTCATGGAGACCAGAAGAGGACAAGGATCCCTAGAAGCTGGAGTTACGGGGGCGTTGTGAGCTGTCCCAATGTGGGCAATGAGAACCAAGCTCAGGTCTTCTGCAATGGCAGCATGTACCCTTAATCCTGCCAGCCATCTCTCCAGACCACAATGTATTTATTCCCTGAGGAATCTGAACACTATGAATATGGTTTGTCCCTGTGTTTGCATTGTCTTATTTCATGAATCGATAGGGAGAATAAAAAAAAATTCTTCGGAAATGGAAGCAATTATCATGTTTATGGCTTTCTTCATAAACGTTGGTCTCCTATGAGGAAAAGAAACAGAGGTGGCCTCATGTCACAGTGATTTTGCTATGCCAGAGATTATTTGGTGACAACATTTATTCCCAGATGTCCCCTTCTATTAGAGAAGAAAAAACGCTACGTAATTAAAAGTTAATTTAATTTAGATAAGCGAAGGCCCAAATGAACAGTCCACAGTCTGCTGTGTACCTAAAAATCACCAAGGTCCAAGAGACTTCAACAAACAGACGCAGAGGCGGAGTTATCACGCTGGGGATTGGGATGCATCTGGACAGAGGAAGAACTGGGAACTGACAATTTATAAAACCTATTTCTGATAAGGGTGGTGGACTCGGGCGAGGGAACAAAGTACCTGAAATGTGTCAGGTTCTTCTACTTAGAGCTTGTGATGTGTTTTCCACAGAAACCCGTTGCTTTCATCAAGTTTCATGAGCCTTAGTCAAACTAATCAAAGGTCGTAATCAAATTAACCAAAGTAGGTAAGTTGTGATTTGAGGAGGACCCTAGGATGCCGGAATGTTACATCTAATGTCACATAGAATGAAGAGCAGAGTCTTCCATCCGTACAATAGGACATCATCGAAGTAGCACTAGAAAATATTGTTGATCAGGAAAGGACTGAAGCTGACTTGTCTAAGGGAATAATGACAATGACTATCTAGGGTCAGGCTCTGCCCACCCTTGACACACTTTCCTTGTCTGTCTAGCTGCTGGTGTGTGTTTGCGTTGCACACAAATATTCTTTGCTTGTGGTTTCACTGATTTAGAACTTGGTCAAACACTGCTTACTATTATACACTGTACCTAATATAATATATAATATGTGATATATATATATAATATATATAAAATCCTAAAAAGTCATATTAACATAAACCAGTAATAACCAGATAAAAATATCCTTTGTGCTTGCAAAACAAACATAGATAATCACCATTCTAATTTTGATGAAAGTTAATTATTTTCTTAATCTTAGAAGTTATTCTATTTGCTTAATTTTTAAGGCTTTGATATATAATTCAAACCTCATCCTATGATATAAACCTCTCATATTCCATGCCATTAATTTGAGGACTTCCTTTATATCAATAAAATAAGTGTTACTTGCTGAACATCAGTTATGTCACACATTACAGTTATGCATATGCGAACTATAGATTTATTATGTAAATTTCGAGAAGAAGGAAACTGGTTCAGAGATCTTAGAGTACTCATGAGTAAATTTATAAAATGAAGATTCCGGTTCAGGTAACTGGTTCTTTTGCTTGCTTATAAGACAGTATCTCACTCTATGACCCAGGCTGTCCTCAAACTCCTGATCCTCCTGCCTCAGCTTCCCTATTGCTGGCTTGATAGGTATGAGCCATCATATATGCCATCCTATGGGGCCCTTCCAAATCACAAAGTACTCCATCCAGATCAAACTGTAAGATATACAATGACGGATGTGAGACCAAACTCTAGTTTTGTTGAACACGAAATTAAAATTTTAGATAACTTACATTTTAAACAACGTAGGCAATTATCTAATTAACATTGACGCTTTGAATATGGCTAAAAATGAAGGACAGTAGAAACTGAACGTAGGGCCTAGAAACATAGCTCAGGAGTTAAGAGCACATAATGCTCTTACAGAGGACCCGGACTCTGTTCCCAAGCACCGTCATGATGGTGCAGAAGCACCAGGGACCACGATGTGGGGGGTCTCCATGGAGAAGGCACACATCAGTGCACTTAGATACATGTAGGCACATCGGTCATTAAACACAGAGTAAACGCATACTTAGTCTCTAAAAAGTGAATGTTATCGTACTGGCTGGTTTTGTGTGTCAACTTGACACAGGCTGGAGTTATCACAGAGAAAGGAGCCTCCCTTGAGGAAATGCCTCTATGAGATCCAGCTGTAAGGCATTTTCTCAATTAGTGATCAAGGGGGGAGGCTCATGTGAGCGGTGCCATCCCTGGGCTGGTTGTCTTGCGTTCTATAAGAAAGCAAGCTGAGCAAGCCAGGGGAAGCAATCCAGTAAGTAACATCCTCCATGGCCTCTGCATCAGCTCCTGCTTCCTGCCTGCTTGAGTTCCAGTCCTGACTTCCTTTGGTGATGAACAGCAATGTGGAAGTGTAAGCTGAATTAACCCTTTCCTTCCCAACTTGCTTCTTGGTCATGATGTTTGTGCAGGAATAGAAACCCTGACTAAGTTACCCTGTAGGAGAAATTAGGCAGAGTAGTAGACAAAGAAGACCTAGTGTCCAGAAGTAATGCCCCTGTAACTAAAATGCTGTGTTTTGCTCTGTGTGTGAGCCTGAACATCGGGGAATATAAAATTGCAACAAGAACGATGGAGATGCTTTTAGTAAATGCATATTGAGCAGATGATCCTAACTAGAACACAAATGAGTTTAGTACAGATGTTAATGGACTAGCCACCTTTAGATCTGAAAAGGAAATGATATGACTAAAGACAAAGGCTATCAGGAGGGAGAAATCAGGACAGGGAAACAGGAACAACTGTATCTTTTCAAGATGGATGCCAGCTGTCAGGGTCCTTCATTGATCAGAACCAACCATGGACATTCAGAAAGTTTAAGAGGGGTTTCTCAGTCTTTGGAGAAGACCACATAAAGAATCAATTTTCAAAGAAAGGGAGAAACAGTCTAAGTGCAGCTGTATTCTAACGTGGCTCTAAAATGATGTCATTGGCTTCCTAATAGCAGTTTCCTAATTGTGGCACAGCAAATGCCTATGCACACGAATCAAAAAAAAAAAAAAAATGGTTTGTTGAAATGAAAAATTTAAAAAGCCTTAAAAATAAGCAAAAGCTTTTGGTTTTTCCTCATGAAGGCCTTAGTCTATCTTTCGAAAGGAACTAGCGAAAGTCCCTACCATTTTTTTTTTCTGAGATAATGCCAAGGGTGATTCAGAATTCATCCAAGGCTAAGAAATAGGCTGCCGTGATGACCCATCGGTCCAGAACCGCTCAAAAGCTTAATGTAAATTTCTGTATCAGGGATCCAGCAGAGCTGGAGAAGCATTCACATCTGAATAACCACAGACATCAGCGAATGCTTCCAGGAGGAAAGGAGGACAGTGGAGTGCCCATCTGCAGCCAAAAGTCCCCAGAAAGGATCTGCCTCTGGCCAAAGGACGCAGTGGATGGACTGGGGCACTGTGTTAGGAAGGCAACCGAAGGGAAGGCTGCCAGAGCTAAGGGGGAGTGGCGTGATGATTCCAAATCACTGGGGATGGAGGCTGGAGGGGTGAGCCTTTGCCTGCCTCTCTGAGACACATCCTTGATTAGGCATATCCTCCGAACAAGGAGAGCATGGATGCCATATATGGACCCCGCCTAAGAGAAGCTGCCTTACCACTGAGGTTTTCTTCTTCTCACGGAGGAAAACAGGGACGAATCAAGCTGATCGATACAGGGTGCCCTTGCAAACTTCCAGTGTGGGAACTCTTCCCTTGTGACTGTGAAGAAGGAAATGGAAGCTTCCTGAAGGGAGTCTATCATGTTTCCTGAGAAACCAGGAGTAGAAAGAGAAGACACAAAAATGCCTTCCCTAGGAAACCATGAGAAATCCCGGTTTCAACTACAGTGGGTGTGTCTCCTTCCTTGTACACAGACCCAGAAAGCAGAGTCACAGCCTCTGAAGCCACAAAGAACTCAGTGGCCTCATCTGTGAATGGTGGCAGCCTGCTATGATGGAGCCATGGTGGCTGAAAGTGGTACCAAGGGTCACCACCAGATACAGGGCTGGATGCTGTACCAGGGATGGTGACTGTTAGCAGTCAGTTGATGCTGGCCATTCTGCCACTGCCTCTGCTGACAGCCTGCAGCAGCAACCTTCTAGTTCACTGGTTCTCAACCGTGGGTTTGTGACCCCCTTGGGGGGGGGACGGTCATGTGACCTTTTTATAGAGGTCACCTAAGGACCTACTGCAAAACTACATTAGGATTCATCAAGGTAGCCAAATGATAGTTATGAAGACTCAATGGAAATAATTGTACCATTGGGGATCACCACAGCATGAAGAACTGTATTAAAGAGATCGCAGCATTAGGAAGGTTGGCTCCCTTCACTGTGAATTCCATACACCGGCTAAAAGAGATACTGTCATTCCTTAAACGTATCACTCAAGATTAAATTTAGACTCATAAGAAAGTTACAAACACTTCTATATCCTCTTCCGCAACTCCCACCAATGAACCATGTGCCATAATCCTATCTCATATTCAAACAAACAGTTAAAAAATAATTTTACTATATAGTTGTAAGTTGCGTCACACAAGCTAATATAAGCAGCGATTATCACAGTCAGAATACAAGTTTTACATATAACAAAACTCCCTATGTCTTCTTTCATAGTCACTGGCAGCCCCCAAGCACAGCCTCTGGTAGCCATTGGTCTATTCAGCATTGCTTTGATGGTTGCATTTGAATGTGGCACATAATTGTACACAGGGACCATAAACTCTTGAGATTGGCTATTTTCCGTTAACATCACGTCCCTGAGATCCAGCCAAGTGTGACATGGATTCAATCATCCCCTTTATTCTTGAGCAGCATCCATCTGTGTTAACCTACCAAAGACGGTCCTCCCATTCACCCATTGAGCACTGAGGGAGCTTTGAACAGTTTCCAGGGTTTGGTTATTACCGATACAGCTGCTATAAGCAAGAGCTTATGAACCAATCTTTCCATGAGTTGAAGAAAATCCATGGGTTTGTAATATGTGCCACTTTTTTTACTTTCACATTCCAAGGATGGAAACAGCTCTTTCTGGCTGCCTACACCCAGAGGAAGCAGCACTCTTCCCTAACTCTCAATATGTACTGAAGGGTGTCTTATGTCCATCTTCCCACTGATACCATTTCAGTGCCTCATGGGCTGAGACCCGTTATGGTTCTGAGATAATCGTTAACAATAAATTAAATCAGAAGACCCAGGCTGCCTCCTGGACACAGACCTGAGAACTTAGTTATATGCTCAATTAGAGCCTGTAAGGGCCGAGCAGTGGGCATCCTTAAGACATTAGAAGAACATTTCCCAGCTACTATGTTGAAATAACTTTTCTATTACCTTCTGAGATACTCAGGGCTAGGGCCCTGAATGAGTGGCTAGGGCCCTGAATAGAGGCTAGGGCCCTGAATGAGTGGCTAGGGCCCTGAAAGTGGCTAGGGCCCGAATGAGTGGCTAGGCCCTTCTAAGGCTGCAAGCCTAGGCATGTATTTCTATCCCATTGCCATCCTCCCAACAGAGGCTGCAGGCCACACTCTGCTGTGAAGGAATGCGTTCCTCTGATGAGGCTTTGATGTCCCTGATTTTTCTGTGCTTTCCCTGAAGCTCCCAGTACCATTCTCTCTTAGTTAGGGTTTCTATTGCTGTAAAGAGACACCATGACTGTAGCAACTCTTATAAAGGAAAACATTTCATTGGAGCTGGCTTACAGTTTAGAAGTTTAGTTTATAATCAACATGGCATGCAGGCAGACATGGTGCTGGAGAAGGAACCGGGAGTTCTACATCTTGATCCACAGGCAGCAGGAAAAGCAACTGTAAGGTCACTAAACCTGGCTTGAGATTCTGAGATCTCAAAGCCCACACCCCACTTCCTCCAACAAGACCACACCCACTCCAAGACCACGCCCACTCCAAGACCACACCCACTCCAACAAGGCCACACCCACTCCAACAAGGCCACACCTCCTAATAGTGCCACTCCCTACAGGAAGGACTATGGGGGCCATTTTTATTTGCTAGAATCCAACTGTGTCAAAACACCAGATATTATCTTCCCATTCACCCCCTGAGCACTGAGGAATGCTGACATTTTTTCTGTTTGGTTATTATAAACATAGCTATTATTAAACAATATGAGTAAGACTTTATGCAAAACATGAAGTTCATGTCTCTAGGCAAAACACCCAGGGGTGTGGTTGTAGGGTCAAATGGTGGTGAGCACATAGTGAACTTGACTTTGAACTGCCAAATGATGTCCAAGCAATCTCACAGCGGGATGGCCCTTACTGCTGTACTCAGGGTTCGAGCCTCATGTGGCCCCGTCCTTCCCTCTGCTTATCTCCGCCAAGCCCTGCATGACTGAAGTCACTGTGAACTGGAAGAGTAAGCAAAATGGGTCTGGTTACCAATCATCGCCTCATTCAGGATTTGTCCCCGAAGATGAGGAAAACCCCACATCCACACTTAAGCGTGAGACATCTTACTTCCATATCAGTGTTCGGGAGCCAGGAAGCAGGCGAGTCATACATGTTATAGTCCTCTGAGTTTCTTAGCATGTGTCGGAATTACAATATTAGCACACCTGTGTTGCTAGTTCGGTCTAGCAAATAAATGTACTAAAATTCAAACTGAGTATGGCCACTTCCAGGGTGTGAGTCAAAGGTCTCATCATTGAGAATAAATATGTTTCCTGTGTCCTTTTTTTATTTTCCTCAGCGGGCAACCTGCTGGGAAGTTGAGGCAGTACAGGTACAGGACAATATGGAGCAGTATGAAGACAAAGGCAAGAGAGATCACTACTTAGGTAAGGACTTAAGACAGAACCATCCACGGGGGGATCATCTCTGGGAAAATGGAGACATAAACAACATCTTTGGTGGCCCTGTGTTCCCTAGTACAAAGATAGAGAACAGAAAGCTGAAGTCAGTGCTTTGTGAATCTCCTAGCTGCCATCTTTGTGGGTTTCCCTGTGAATGGGAGCCCCCTCTCAAAGGGAGAAAGACCTGTGAGTTAACATTAGCATTGTGTAACTTAACATTAGCATTAGCGTTGACATGAAAAAAACGGGAGCAAAGAGGTTACAACCCAGCTGAGGGAAAAAGAAAAAACAGCTCAGGCTGACAGAAGACTAAGCCAAGAAGCTGCTTTACAACTCGAAAGAGTTCCAAGGTAACCACCGGAATAAATTCTCTATTTGAAGTTAAGTGTCACCAAGTAAGGATTAAGAAAATAGTGTGACAGTTTTCTGGTTCTGGGAATTCAAAATCATCCCACAACAAAAGAACGAGTAATTAGAATCTGTCACGGCACCGTCTAGATGCTCTTCCTCCAGTCCTGCTAAACTGCGATGCTGTGAGCGAGGCACTGCTAACACCATAGCACCATAAGCAGGCCCAGCTGCTGTTTTACATGGTCCTAAAGCTACCTCAGTCACCTGTCTGCTGTGTGGGTTCTGGCCACTTTAACCTATATCTCCTTTAACCTTACTTATCTTATCTGAAAAGACTGGATATACAGTATGGTGGCGTGAATAACAATGGCCCCTATAGACTCATGGGCTTGAATGCTTGGCCCATAGAGAGTGGCACTATTAGGTGGCCTAATCGGAAGAAGTGTGTCCCTGTGAGTGTGGGTTTTGAAGTCTTATATATGCAAGCTATGCCCTGTGTAACACACAGTCTACTTCTGCTGCCTGTAGATCAAGATGTAGAACTGTGAGCTACTTACTTCTCCAGCACCAGGTCTGCCTGCATGCCACCATGTTTCCCTCCAGGACCATCATGGACTTAACCTCTGAAAAGGTAAGTCAGCCCCAAATTATGTTTTCTTTTATAGGAGTTCTGATCTCGGTGTCTCTTCGTAGTGATGGAAACCCTATGATACACAGTGACAAACTCACAGGCCTAGGGGGGATGGAATGTCACACATGAGGCATTGGGATGGGCCCTGGTACCCAAGGAGTCTTGTGGTATGTGCTCATGCTCTTTCGGTTGGACATTTCTAAGAGCTTGGAACAAATTCAAGTCTGGAAGACCTGTCCTGAGATCCGAGAACCAGTTTAGGGAGCGGTCCCAGTTTAAGTCTGTCATGGAGATAAGGGGGAAGGCAAGATGGTTCTTAGGGTTTCTGCCCCTTCCTTACTAGCCTGTGGCAATACAAAAACCAGATTTAACAATTTAATAATTTAACAACTGCTTACACTTGTCCTCCGTGTAGGTAAGTAAAATGCACCACAAATTGATTTGTAGAGGTTATAAGCAGAGCTGGCACACAGATACTTAATATCCTGTATTTTACCACCTACACACAAGGGCAAGGCTGGTGATGGGCAGTGGAGAGAGCCAATCAGATGAAGGGTTTCACTACATAAAGGTTTTCACCAGTAGTTGATAGTAAGACAAGAAGCCAGGTAATGTGAATAGATAAAGTCATGGTGTGATGGTTTGCATATGTTTGGCCCAGGGAGTGGCACTATTAGAGAGTTTGGCCTTGTTGGAGTAGGTGTGGCCTTGTTGGAATGGGTGTGGCCTTATTGGAGTAGGTGTGTCACTGTGGGTGTGGGCTTTAAGACCCTCATCCTAGCTGCCTGGAAGCCAGTTTTTCTGCTAGCAGCCTTTAGATGAAGATGTAGAACTCTTAGCTCCTCCTGCACCATGCCTGCCTGGATGCTGCCATGCTCCTGCCTTGATGATAATTGACTGAAACTCTGAACTTGTAAACCAGCCACAATTAAATGTTGTCCTTATAAGAGTTGCCTTGGTCATGGTGTCTGTTCCCAGCAGTAAAACCCTAACTAAGACACATGGCTAAACAGAAAACCTTAATCTACACTCCAGGCACACAGCATTCAGACAGGTGGTTCTTTTTTGCAGGTGAAAATATTTTTTCTTGACCTTGATTTCAAATTACCTTTAAGATATCACTTTGTAAGAATGAATGTACGCACAGGGTTTAGCTCTGTAAAACAAAGGAATAGTAATTGCCTGCCACAAAATAATAGGATCCATTTTACTGTAAAAGCCAAACTCTTGCTAAACAAACAATCATCAGTACCGGGAGGAAAACACTGCCTAGCCTGTGTGCTGCGAAAACATCTCGAACAAACAGTCATCCGGCAGTTAAGGTGAAAGGTAATATTTATCAGCCGGGTCACCTCAGTCCGTATCCAAACACTCTCAAGCTCCAAGACCTGTGCAGGTAGGTGAATGTTTGTAGACCTTTTGCTCCTATTAGAGCTAAGGACTGGGATGCAGTACCAGTCCCCTGTGAGTTCAGGGACTGTTATGTGCAGCATACTAAAAGCTTGAGACATGGGTTTTCCAACACTCCCCCATAAACAGGGAGAGGCTAGTGATGTTTCTCTTCTAACAAGATTCATTTTCAAGAAATGCTTTGCAACATGGCACCCAAGTCCCTCTTGTCGTCCATCTTAAACAATTCCTTTATGTGCACTGTGTGGGAATAGAATGCTTATGGGCAGTCTCCTAACTATGGCTCTTTAACAGTCACTCCCATCCCCGTATAAATCCATCTAATGGCTTTAACCTTTTGTGGAAGGCCTGTGTTTCTGAACTATTGATACCTACATTTGCTCTTCTCTGGACTGCTTCCAAATTCCAGATGTTACTCTCGGAATGTCATAGACAACCCTCTTACTATGGAAAAACTATGTCAAGTAAAGCTGAAATAACCCTCTCCAGGTTCACGTGTATATACACACACATTCACTCACATACTCCAAAAATAAACAACCAGATAGAGAATATATATATACATAACCAGATAGAGAAAAAGAAAGATTTTAAAACCCCAATAAAGAACTTTACCTTGTTTGAATATTCATTATCAGCTTACAACACATTATTGTTACTTCTCTTTTTATGCTGCTCTTGCCTAGCCCAGCTTGTGCCCAATGTAGTGTGTTTATTAGCCACAATTCTACACACCCCCCCTGAAATTATTCCCTGTGAGAAGATCCACTGCTCAGATGCCTGGAAGGATAACAGGCTATGATGAGAGGGATTTGCTTGCTGAGCAGAAAAGTTTATGCAAAGTTTCAATACCAAAGCTCCTCATAGTAGTTGGAGGAGACCGAACATATGAGTTAGCATGCACGGGACAGTCTCACAAGGTAATATGGCATAAAGGTAAAGGAAGCTTAGATTGTAAGCATTGTTATCAACTAAGTATTGTTATGGACTAAACGTTCATGTCCTCCCATAGTTCAAAATATTACTAAGATGTGGGGTTGTGTGGAAGGGGATTGGGTCATGGTGGAGTGGCCCTTATATACAAGATTAATGCCTTTCTAAAAGAGCCTCCAAGTGTTGCTGGCTTTCTGCCATTGAGAGACAAGAACATCTTATGGAACAAGTGAGCCTTGATGTTTCTTCCCAACCTAGAACTGTGTGTGTTGTATACATGTATGTTAAATAGCTATGGTGTAATACATATATATGTATGGTCATATGATGTGTTATAAAAAGAGAGAAGAGAAGGTACATGTTATGGGTGTGAGGTGAGGTGGGAAGGGATGTTCAGTGGCCTGCTGAGGCTACTTCCCTGAGGACAGTCAAGAATGGTAGTAAGAATAGAGTTTACAGGCATGGGAGAGAGTTAAGGAGTAGTAGAGGTAGAGAGAGGCGAGAGAGACAGAGAAGAGAGGAGAGGAGAGGGGAGAGGGAGGAGGGAGGGGAGGGAGGGAGGGAGGAGGGAGGAGAGGAGAGGAGAGCAGCAGAGGCTGGCCATAACCACGTGGAGAGAGGGGGAGGAGGGGAAGAACCCAAGAGGGCAAGAGAGAAGCAAGAGGCAAGAGTCAGGGGATCAACAGAGCAAGAGAGAGGGGAGGGGGCAAGCAGCCCCTTTTATAGTGGGGTCAGGCCTACCTGGCTATTGCCAGGTTATATTCAGTAACTGTGGGGAGGAGCTATACCTGGCTGTTGCCAGGTAACTGTTGTGTAGAGTTTGACAGAACAAATGCTATACACAACACATATATATACATATATGTGTATATGAATATGTATGTGTGTGTTATTTATGCTATTCTGTCCTCGATGAAATGAAAACAAAGTTATGTGCGTAGCAGACACGAGGTCATCAGGCATCCCAGATACTATCTCTACATGGCGTCCATCCTTAAAGCTCAAGGAATAGTCACTTGGCTGTGAAGCACCACTTTATTTCAGCAAATCTAGAGGAGGGGAAGGGTCAGGAAGCCTGCCTGACTGCTGAGTCAGCTCACTTTGCATAGCCTGCCTGACTCCCACCCAAGGACCCCAGCTTAATCTCATTGACTGTGGAGGGAAGCCAGAAAATGCAAGTGTTTATCTAGGCATGTGGCCAGCTGGCCAAGTCTCAAGTTGCTGTGAGTAGAGGAGAATGAATATTGGGTAGGTAACTGATAGTCTCCATACTAGATCTATGAGGAAGTATTCTTAAGCTTTGCTGGAAAGTGCTGCTCTCTTGGAAGCAGGATTGGCACCCTGAATTGCTAGTCGCCAATTCTGCACTTCTCCCAGTTAGGACAAGGATGAAAATGGGCCAGGATGTTTAAATCGGCTGCACAAATCTTCTAGATGATTTTTAAATTTCAGATGAAAGGAAATCTTGATTATAGGAGTGAAATAACTTTCTCATATCAGAGGAAGCTACTCAAGCTGAAACACAGTCCTTCATCTTGAAAACAAAAAACCATCCATTAGAGGGCTGTCTGTTCCACGAACGAAAGAAGGAGAGCAGCAAATGTCTGCAGTTTCTACTGGCTAAGGGGGCGGGACATGGCGCTCGTTAGATTCAGAAACAGACAAAGGAAAACAGAAAGCAAACTTTCAAACCTGGACTTGTCACTGACTGACAGAAAGGATGGCTTCACACAACTCTATGCGGCACATCTGGTCAGAAGGGAGGCTTTAAATACTTTAAACAGTTGTATCATGCTTCCTGAGACAGCAGGAGGTACAATCTAAATCAATGCAAATCTTTGTTTTGCAAAGCTATGCTAGCAGACATATAAGGTATGACATTAAATAAAAAACAATTTCTTTCGGTTTTTGAGGTTTTAATATAATTTCACCATTTATCCCTTTCTTTCCCTCCCTTCAAACTCCCTCATATACCCCTCCTTTCTATCTTTCAAATTCATGGACTCACTTTTCATTAACTGTTGTCACACATTATATGTGTATGTATATGGTGTATATGATGTATATGTGTATGTATATGTATGATATATTTGATGTATATGTATTTATATGATGTATATGTATATGCTGTATATATATATGATGTATATATACATAACACCACACACACATATATATATAATTTTTAAATACATTAATAACATCCTATTCAGTCTGTATAATATTACTTGCACGTGTGTTTTCATGGCTTTATTTGGAATTGGATATAATTTGTGTGCTTTTCCCTATGAGGGTAGATATGACTCCAGCTCTCAGAACTCCTTAGTTGCCTGTAGTTCTTTGTAAGGCCTTTGTAAATTTTTTGTAAACTTTGTAAGTTCTTTGTAAAGCCTTATGGGCTTTCCCTAGCCCATTTTATGCGTATTGTGTCTTGTTCAGTTCCTGTGTATGCAGTCCTGTTGAGATCATACGGATGGAGCTTCTCACATGATTGGGGGACACAGTCTCGCTGCAAGTTCCCCGACCCTCTAGCTCTTAGAATCTTTCCACACTCTCTCTTCTGCAATGTTCCCGAGCCTCCTAAGACATGTGTGTTATGGCTGAGATCAGGAGCCCCTGAAGCCCAGGCTCTCCAAGGGACACTAGCTTGATGAACATGAGCTGACCTTCACAGTCAGAATCCGAGACAGGTGGGATGTGGTTTGTGCCGCTGATCCATGCTGAGGCTCGCACACGGACAAGTAAAGGTATTGAGAGGTAGTTAGAATGATATACATCACAGGACGACCATGCTTCTGGGTTTGTGTAATTACCCTGCGTTATAGTTTAGATGCGGATGTCACCCAAAGGCTCTGATATAGAGAAGGTTTGTTCACCAGACTATGGCCCTACTGAGGTGTGGTGACAGTTTTGGGGGAAGGTAACTGTGTCACTAGGAGCATGGAGGAGTTACTGAGAATCCAGATCCAGTTTACCTCCTCCTCTTTGAGCTTTGCTCAACTACCTTGTCAGGCATGAAATTCTGCCTCACCCTTGACTCCCAAACAGCAGTCAATCAACCAACGTCCTCCTCTGGACTGTCCTCCAAGATAAACTTCCTCCATTGAAGATGCTCACAGCAGGCTAAGTTATGCTGTTGCTAAGTGACCCACTATCCAAGTGGGTTGGCTACCCTTAGAGCATGGCTATGGCTAACTCAATGGGGCATCATTGCCTCCCCATTTTTGGTCATGTGATCCTGTCATGTGATCTCTTTGTTTGCATCTATTTGCTCCTCAGTTGTGGATGGAGCACAGCCATACAGGAACCAACTAGATGCCACTGCCTTGCTTACAGAACTGCGAGTTAAACTAGTCTCCTTTCTTTACTAATTACCCACTGTCGGGGACTTTGGCTATAGTATCATGACAGATCCAGATAGATGTTTTACCCTGGGACTGTCTACAAATGATGCTCAAATCATAATTTCAAGTATTGTGGTCTAAGCAAAACCTCATATCAGCAAGAGACAGAGCAGTAGGAAGAGAAGCCCTGGTCTCCGTAGTTCCTCCCTGATTGATCACTATAGCAAAACACAAATAGTCTATAAAGCTTATGTAATTAGTGACGACTACCTTTCCAGAACCGTAATGCAGTCGACAAGGAAACACACACCTCGACCTGCTACAATCCTGTATGTGTGTCTATACAAAAAGAATGAGCGTCTAAGCAAAAACTGTCGTAGGGATTCTACCATCTAAGATTCACTGAGCAAGGGTACCATGGGGAAAGGAATGAACACTTTATTTGTACAAAACCTAGAAAGCGCTTCCTAATGATAGTGTCATGACATATTCCATGTCATAACATGTGAAGCTCCTGGCACATACTAGGTGCAAATGTTAGAAGGACTTCCTCTCTCTTTTGTCTCAAGAGCTCATGCTTTAAATATGACTTCCAATGGTTTACACAGGTTGCTCATAGTCCCCTGACCTATGGGAAATGCCAGGCCAGTGGAGAGGGAGGGAGTGGTCAGAACCTGTGGACCACCATGCTCAGTCAGCAAGCTAGCCTATCCAAACTGATAAACTCCGGTTCTGAAAGAGACCCTGTCTTAAAAAATAAAAGAAAAAGTAAGAAAGGAAGACACCCAATGTCAATTTCTCTGGACTGTATCACACACACATACCCTCACACACATGTTCAAGCACATCCATTCACATGCATTTTCATACACATGCAAAACACACACACACACACACACACACACACAGGAAGTTGACGGCACCAGGTTAAGGCTGTTTTGGAACACTATAAAACAGATCCAGGGAGAAATGATTTGAACATGAATCTTCTGCACTGATGCAGAGAGCCTCCTGGCAAACTAATTTACAAATCATATGTTTGGATACAGACATAGAAATAGCAATGCTAGTGTGCTATTCAAAATAAAATATGAATCCCCTTAAGTGTACATTTCTGTTAATACTCTTATTTGGCAATAAACACAGAGGTTGTTTCAAATACTCATCCTTTCAAAGGCTCAGGATAGAGGAAGGTTCGCAGCAGCGTGAAAAATTAATAGAAAATTTAATTTTCTTTCAACTCAAGCTTATTTGTAAACAAAGCACAGGGGCTCGGGGGGATGGTGAGATGGCTCAGCAGTTAAGAGCACTGACTGCTCTTCAGGAGATCATGAGTTCAAATCCCAGCAACCA
The DNA here is from genome assembly GCA_021653895.1 of Mastomys natalensis. NCBI lineage: Eukaryota > Metazoa > Chordata > Mammalia > Rodentia > Muridae > Mastomys > Mastomys natalensis. The sequence continues at coordinate 126,598 of JAJTUV010002434.1, forward strand.
CGTGGTAGCTCACAACCATCCATAATGAGATCTGATGCCCTCATATGGGTGTCTGAAGAGGGCTACAGTGTACTTTGGAGCGAGCAGGGCTGGAGCAAATACAAGAGGCCCAGAGAGAGTGGGAGCTAAAGTGAGCAGGGCTGGAGCAAGAGAGAGAAGGGAAGGGGGACATGAAAAACTAAAAAGGGCACTGTGGAGGTAGGTGTGTCACCGCAGTCCATCTGGCTTCACAGTGGCAGACAGAAGCCTTTTCTATGGGGTCTTCACAGGGACCTGGGCACCCTTGGAAGCCTGAGGTGGAGCTGTGACCTCAGCCTCTGCTTGAATCTTGGACTTTAGTTGGCAGAGCCCGTGGCAGTTGGTCCTGTAGCCTCTGATCTGCTTCCCATGTTGTGTGAGCAATGAAACCCGGAAGGGCTCTTTGGCATCTTGGGCCTAACCATCTTAGGACTTCTCAAGGGCCTAAATGGCTCTGCACGCACATTCTCTGCCTTTGTAATTCCCATGTCTTCTTTAGGACTTTCTTGTGCTTCTTGGCAAAGCACAGGCTGCTCAGGAACTTGGAGTTGACCCCCTTTGGGGATACATTATCTTTGTTTACTGATGCCATCTCAGTGGCATTTTGAAGGATTAGTTTTTGTGGTGTGGTTATTGGATTTGGCCAGGTCTGCACGGGAACCGCAGATCCTGAAGTGCCCAGAACATGACAAATAGCCAGATTTTATTTTTGCAACCCATGAAGTTCTTAGCTATGTACCTTCAAACACTTACTTTCTTAGAGTGGAAAAAAAATAATTGGTCAAATTTCAAAGCAAGCAGAAGATATTCTTTTAAATACGTTTAATTTACATTTAATAACTGGGGGGGGGATTCTTTGTTGATACTATTCTATGCAAATCAACAAGCAAGAAGCCATGCAAACAATGCAGAGAGAAGCACCACAATCCAGAGTTATTTGTTTTGACGCCCTGGTTCGGTTTTAATTATTCATTATGGTTCTTTACAGCAGAGCATAAATGTATTACGTGCATTTTTTTAAAGTTAATCTATGTGCTTTGGTAACTCTGGGACTTTATTTCCCCATTAAATGCTTTCAATACTCAAGAGAACCATCTTTGAGACCAAGTCCGAGGCTATTTAGTAACACAACTGGATAAATAATGCTTTAGTGTTTACCTGCTTCTACAGTGTGAAGATTTAACAAAGGGTTGTAAACATCAAAAGACCACATTTGTAAACACACACACACTCACTACACATAACATACACACACATACATTCACACACATAACCATACTACATACATCATACATACATTCACACACACTCACACAACATACACACACTACATACACACACACACATACACACAACACACAACATTAGTGGGATGAAGAGCTTGCTACCAAGTCTGGTGACCTGACTTCCATGCTCAGGACCCACGGGACAGAAGAGAGAACCAACTCCTACAAATGTCTACTGACTTCCACACATGCACTGCCTTGACAGTTTGCCCCCCCCATAAAGAAATAAAGTAATTAAATTTATTTCTTAAACACCAATGAATTACAAGGTAGGCCTGTTTAATGAGGTTTCAGGTGATAAACTTTTGGTATTTAAAGATCTCTCGATAAGGGAAACATGATGAAGGAAACCACTGATATCAGCCAACAAAGGGGAATCCATGGATCACTGGTTCCATTTTAATATCTTTGTTTAATTGAAATTAACATGGGCAAAGGGTTTATATCTACAGGGTGTTTTTATTTTTCTCAAATGCTATGAGGATAACATGGAAGATCAGTGGGGTAAAGGAACCTGCACTGTGAACCTGACCAGCTAAGTTTGATACCTAGAACCCATTGGCAGGTAGAAGGAGAGACCTTGACTTCCAAAAGTTGCCCTCTGACTTACATGCACACACAGTAGCACAGGCACTCCTGTACTCAGACACATCCCCATCACACACACACACAACATACAACACACACACACACACACACACATACACACGCATACACACATGGGGAAGGGGTTATAAGATGAGATGATGGTGATGATGGTGGTAGTGGTTATGGTGAGATGATGATGAGAGGGTAACAGACAATAAGAAGACTGGTGACAGTTACCTAATGATAAGAGACCCTTTTTTACCCCTATCCGGAATGGGATGGGTTCATGAACTTCAGCTTATAGATGGACTATGGAAACAGCGGGAAACAATGTCTGCCTTTGATGAGTCAAGCCTAGAGCTTCAACTTCAAGGCCTCAGACCCAGCAGTGCGGTGTTTCTGCGTCGGCGGACACAGAGGGAGGGTTGATGCTTTTACTTCTGCAAAAACCGTTGTCTCTCTAAGTGACACGTCTATCATATGAAGAGAGCGTGGAGGAAATATTCACTGGTCCTTTATGAGTAATATAGCAAATACTAGATAACTAACAATGAACCGCAGAGAGGAGAAAGGTTTGCTTCTGTTGTGTAGACTAGAGGGTGCTGCAGGGTACGAGAGGGCACGCTAACATAATAAACATCTGTACCTTTAATAACTCAGATTTTTGCACATTAGTCACTGAATGCGTATTTTATGACACTTACCTCACTCACTGATTAACATTTACCTTTAGACAGAAACACTGTCCTGGAGAAGCAATTGCTTGCTTGATGTAACGGTTTGAATATGCTTGGCTGATAGTGTGGCCTGGTTGGAGTGGGTGTGGCCTTGTTGGAGTGGGTGTGGCCTTGTTGGAGTAGGTGTGTCATTGTGGGCGTGGGCTTTAAGAGGCTCATCCTAGCACTCCTTTAATCCCAGCACTTGGGAGGCAGAGGCAGAGGCAGGCAGATTTCTGAGTTCGAGGCCAGCCTGGTCTACAGAGTGAGTTCCAGGACAGCCAGGGCTATACAGAGAAACCCTGTCTCGAAAAACCAAAAAAAAAAACCCTCATCCTAGCTGCCTAGAAGCCAGTCTTCTCCTAGTGGCCTTCAGAACAAGAGATGGAACTCTCAGCTCCTCCTGCACCATGCCCGCCTGGATGCTGCCACATTCCCACCTTGGTGATAATGGACTTAACCCTTGAACCTGTAAGTGAGCCTTAATTAAATGCTGTCCCTTATAAGAGTTGCCTTGGTCATGGTATCTGTTCGCAGCAGTAAATCCTAACAAAGACACTTGCTTGTCTCAGTTCATCTTGTTTTGGTTACTGTTTTAGAAAAGTTCAAGATGGAAGCCAAGAAAGGATGGATGGGTCTTGAGAAGAAGCAAGGATGGAGGAAAGTCCTCGGTCTGACAGCAGGGTGACAGCTTGTTCACTTACAAATTAAAATAGAAATAGTAAAGGACCTATATGAAGTGCACAGTCTCAGGATTTATATTCTAAGACTCTGTGAAGATTAGTGTACTGGCTGGTTTTGTGTGTCAACTTGACACAAGCTGCAGTTACCACAGAGAAAGGAGCCTCCCTTGAGGAAATGCCTCCATGCGATCCAGCTGTAAGGCATTTTCTCAATTAGTGATCAAGGGCCGGAGGGCCCATTGTGGGAGGTGCCATCCCTGGGCTGGTAGACTTGGGTTCTATAAGAAAGCAAGCTGGGCAAGCCAGGGGAAGCAAGTCAGTAAGTAACTTCCGTTCATGGTCTCTGCATCAGCTCCTGCTTCCTGCCCTGTGTGAGTTCCAGTCCTGACTTCCTTTGGTGATGAACAGCAATGTGGAAGTGTAAGCTGAATAAACCCTTTCCTTCCCAACTTGCTTCTTGGTCATGATGTTTGTGCAGGAATAGAAAGCCTAAGACAAATTGGTACCAGCATAATGGGGTATTCCTGTGACAACCTGACCATGTTTTGGGGAGGACTGTGGAAGGACTTTGAAACTTTGGGCTAGAAGAGCCAGTGGGATGTTAAGAGCTCTGTGGGATGTTCTGTAGGAGCTTGGAAGATAATGTTGAGAACAGTGCAGAAGGTGGAGGCCTGGCTTGTGAAATTTCAGAGGGAAGATTAAAGACTCTTAATCAAGGCCATCTTGTTTTGATTGTGAAGATTCTGTGGGTTTGGTTAGCTGGGGCTGAAGAATCAGCTGTGATTAACAAGATACCAGAACTACTAAAGTGAACCTTTGTGGTACTGGGACTATTGATGCTAGCTAGCTGGAGCTAAGAAATTAGTGATGACTAAGAAGAGACCAGCATCACTGAGTGAAATCTTCTGGGAAATGTTTTCTAGAGATTGCCAAGGCTGTACCTTGTCCTGTGGCTGGACTTCGTAATGTGTAAGAGTCACCCAGGTGGTACTGGTTTTGAAGGCATGAAGGGGTCATGGAGAGCAGCTGAGGCCTGGCACTGTGAGATGCCATGGAAGGTCTTTGGTGAAGGTATAGCCTCAGTTGCAATTGATGGCCCAGGACTAAGGGGTCATGCAAAGGAGTTGAGGCTTGGCACCATGAAGAGAGCCTATGAGAGGCTATGGGTGAAGCCTAGTTGCAGTGGAAGACAGCAGTGTTTTGGAGATGCCAGTACCATGAGATGACCACCAAGAACAGCAGCAGCAGTGGAGTACAGGCAGCTGGAGCCTAGACGACAAGGTGTGTGCTACAAAGGGCAGAACTGGAGAAGTGACCCAAGTCCTTGGAGGAGCCCAGAAGATGGTGAGTGAATCCCAGACATTGGACAGTTGGAGTTTAATTTTACTTTTGATTGTGACTGTGCCCTGATATTTTTCCCTCTTGAAGGAAGAAAGTATTTTAGTGGAGCCCACAGTTAAGAGATTTTTTAATTGTAAAAAGACTTTGGATTTTAAAAGAGATTGGATATTTTAAAGGGATTGAAATTTTAATATGCAAAATTTGTAAAGACTGTGGGACTTTTAAAGTTACTTAGATCTTGGGGATAAATAAGAAAGGAAGGGTTGAGGCTTAATAGTGATGTGTTCGTGTGTCAAGTTGACAGGGGGTCAGTTGTACTGGCTGGTTTTGTGTGTCAACTTGGCAAAAGCTGGAGTTATCACAGAGAGAGGAGCTTCAGTTGAGGAAATGCCTCCATGAGATCCAGCTGTAAGGCATTTTCTCATTAATGATCAAGGGTGGGAGGGCCCGTTGTGGGTGGTGCCATCTTCAGGCTGGTAGTCTTGAGTTCTATAAGAAAGCAAGCTGAGCAAGCCAGGGGAAACAATCTAGTAAGCAGTAGCCTCCATGGCCTCTGCATCAGCTCCTGCCTCCAGATTCCTGCCCTGTGTGAGAATCAGGCAAAGCAACAAGAGGGATTTTTGTTTACTAAGCCTACCTTGCCTCTGCTAGCCCACTAGACCAGTGGTTCTCAACCTGTGGGTCTCGACCCCTTTTGGGTGGAGATATTTACATTATGATGCATAACAGTAGCAAAGTTACAGTTACGAAGCAGCAACAAAATAATTTTATGGTTGGGGGTCAGCACAACACGAGGAACTTTGTTAAAAGGTCACAGCATTAGGGAAGTTCTGAGCTAGATCAAATGGCAGTTCAGCTGTGACTGAGAGGGAAACTGCCTGTTTTCAACAGGAACTACCAGCAATGGTTTCCATGAGCAATAGAAAATGGCAACACAACTCTCCATTTCTCCGAAAAGGTCAACTTTCTCAAGTCTTCCTTAAATGATCAACTGCTAGGAAGGTCTTATTGATTATTAGTTATGAATTACATGCAGTATCATACAGTCATTTAAAAATTATGGGCCAAGTTGAGAATGGTTCTGGAAAAGTTCATGGATATTTTGCAAAGGTTTCTTCAATTTTATTTTATTTTTTTTTGTACATTTTCCTTAATAAAAGTAATAGTGTTTTTTTTTAATAAAGATTTATTTTATTTATATGAGTACACTGTAGCTGTCTTCAGACACACCAGAAGAGGGCATCAGGTCCCATTACAGATGGTTATGAGCCACCATGTGGTTGCTGGGAATTGAACTCAGGACCTCTGGAAAAGCAGTCAGTGTTAGTATTTTGTCCAGGCTCGCCCCACAGTTACCTGGCAACAGCCAGGTGTGCCTGACTCACTATAAAAGGGGCTGCTTGACCCCTCTGCTCTTTTGCCTTCTGTCCTCTTGTCTAGTTTCCCCTTTCCTTATTCCCCTTCCCCCTCTCTCTGAATGCTCATGGATGGCCTCTCTCTCTCTCTCTCTCTCTCTCTCTCTCTCTGCCTTTGCTCTGTCTCTACTACTCTCTTATTTCCCCTCCCCATGCCCTGAATAAACTGGTCCCTCAGGGGGAAGGGATCTCAGCATGGGCCCTCTGAGACATCCCCTTCCCCCATACCTCACCACACCTCCACCAAAACATATTCTTTCTCCCCTTATCTTTTTATTAAACACAACAGTCAGTGCTCTTAACCACTGAGCCATCTCTCCAGCTCAAAGCCATAGTATCTTATGTTTCTATGCAGTGTGCTAAGACAATGATATACTTTTTATCAATTTAATATATTTAGAGAGGTAGGTGCTATTAGTGAGAATGTGGTCACTCCCAGCATATAAGGAGGAGGCTATAATCATGCATAAAAAATTGACAAGGATTGCACAATTGGAAACATAGCTAGACTATCTTGGGAGTCCCGCATCGTAACAAGTTTGCACTCAAACAAAATATATACCATGCAAAGTCGAGGCAGACAGATGACATCATCGCCATCTTAGATGATTTTCCTCTAGCATGTTTTATGTTTTAAACTCTACTCTCGGTCCAGATGAAAGCAAATTCCCAGGGCACAGGATGCACGCAGCGCCATCTCTGCTCCCTTCAGTGAGGCTCTGCCCTCCACGGCACAGTCACTCGGGGACCAGCCTTCCCCTTGAGGAGTTGGGCTGTTGCTAGGTGCAGCAGGAAGGGAAGGGGATAACACAGACCGCAAAGAGTCAGAGCAGAGCAAGCAAGCACAAACAATGTGGTGTTTATTGAACACCTAGTAGGCTGATTTATTCGGGGTTAGGAATCTAAACCTTCAGACATATTCTCGGTACATAAAAACTCTAGGTGATTTTTCCCTTTGTTTCTGTATTATTATTTATTATTATTATTATTATTATTATTTTTTGAAATACTGCCCAACGCTGAGGAAAGTTTCCTTGGTAAAATGCTATCTGTGAAACTTACAGGCTTACTTATTCTATCATTTCCATGAATGTCCTTCTAGTCTGGAGTGACTCAGATGCTATACAAGCTTAGTCATCTCTCTTCTTATTCTCATCCACCCTTGTCTATCATGACCTTGTCATTTCGGCTAGCTAAATACTAGGCAATCCATACAGAAGCATGTTCCAAGAAGATCATATATTTTTGATGGCTCTGAGTGAGTGCTTAACAGAAAGATGGCAATTGAAGTTGACTGGGGCAGGGAGCGGGACTCTCCCTATGAATAGCTCATTAATTCAATATCCTTTCATTGTGGTTTGAAGAATGTCAGGCATTGGACATGTAGTCTTAAATAAATGCAGAAATGGCCTCTGCTCCTATGGGGTTTATGAGACATCAGATAAGCTATGACAAGTGTACTGGGAACCAACATAACCTGTTGCGAGAACTCTCAGCTGCCTCTATCTAGGTAAAACACAGCATGGGTAACGCCTTCTGTCACCAAAGTGATTACATGCATACAGCTCGAAGGTGTAGACAGTGTGTGGGAACAAGGGTATGATGCCAGGAACCCCCCCCCATTTTCCTCTACTTTGGTCCCCCTTTCCTCCCCCCATCCAGATTATTCCCTAATGTATCTAAACCACCATTTTCATTAACCAAACTTTCTCTCCTGACATATCTCAAATGTCATCACTAGCTACTGTCTGAGGACAATTGAACATTGCCAAGTTACTTCTACAACAATACGGGGTCTCCAGGAAACACAATTTAAATTCATAAATTTCATAAACTAACGGTATCCAAAAGTATTCCATCCCACAAGCTCAATGCCTTACCCATCAGAGAAAAAATACACTCATGATATTCTCTGATATCTGATCACGGTTTAATTAAAGTCTTTTAACAGATGATGTTGGAGACTGCTATCAAGTGTCTAGGGATACACAGGTGTAGCCCACACAACTCCGGGCATAGAATGAAACAAGAACTTCCCATCCTTTCTTCCCCTTCCCTCCATTTATATTTCCTCAGTCTTTCTGGACTGTTTGCTGACAGAAAATCAGTCCAATCCCTCCGCTCTCCCTGCCCTATAGCAGGAGAAGAGCAGTATCAAGTGCCATTTATACATTTAGATCTTCAAAGTTGAGCTTCTTCTTTGCTTGTGCGGCTGGGTTCTAAGAAACACAGTTTCATGTTAGGAACCAGGAAATACGTCACAGTCCCGCAAAGATCTCAGTTTATCCACAGTGAGGAAAAGATGCCCAAAATCTGAAGCCATAATATTACCACTACACCAAAACTGTTTAATCAAGGGCAAAGAGTGTACCAATCATCCTGTTGTCAGCTATAAGATCCTGTGAAACCCAGTCTGAGAATCATGGAAGAGTAAGTGTTGGCTCTGTACCTGTCTGGTCATTGAGCCTCAGGAAAGATTTTGAGAAAGAGAGGGGTCAGTGGGGGAAACAACAGAAAACTGGACATAAGTCAGTGACCAAACATTAGAAAGCACAGAGTGAGAATTGTATGTGATCGTATGCACCTTTGAATCCCAACACCAAGGAAGTTCAGACAAGAGATTTTGATTACCAAGCCCCTTCTCACCCCTTGGATGACATAGCAAGTCTCTACCTAAAAAACAACAAAAAACCACCAGCACCACCAACAAAAATAATAAAACCACACAATAGAAAAAAAAAATGGCAAACTGGAGAAAGTCTTCAGAACTCAGCTTTGGGGCCAGGGATTCTGCAACCGTCCCTTCAATTCCCAGAGATGTGTGAAGGACAGGTGGAGGTCCTAACCTTACAGTACCATGTAACCTGTGTGTTTCTTTTGTGATCTCTTCTTCATTGTGGACATCCAAGAAAATTAAAAGCTGAAAGCCGTTATTTAAACTGCAGGTACCCTATCTCACAAACATTCAGTAAGTGTCACACAGTGTGACTGGAAGAGACTCAAGACTCTGGTGTTCTTGCTGGAGCGGGAGACAGACGAAAAGCTACAAGCCTTGGTCCTAGTGGCTGCAGCGGGAGGAAAGTCTTACACTTGTTTTCACATCTGGAAACCACAGTTCTGCTTGTGCCCAACAGTAAGACACTCTTTCTCTACCATCCAGCAAAAGGGTATCCAATCTTTTCACCCTGTGACACGATCTTGTCTGCAAATGTGTTGGGTTGTTTCATGGACACCCTAGGGCAAAGACCCCCATGGCCACACGCAGGACATGTATAAGCAGGAAGAAATCCTGACTGAACGTGTTGTTTGGCACAGGCGCTGCGTGTTAAGGGCTGAGGAATTGGACCCACGGGAAACCAGCAAAGCCTTCCCCTCTTATCAGATGCAGGGAGACAAAGCCTTTCTCTGTCCGGATACTGGAAGTTTAAGAATGACTGAGCAGCTGTGCACACACACACTACCGATGGCTGCTTCTTCCTCCCAGATAGCAGTCTGTCTGCTCACGCTAGCCACTCCCCTGGGCTGTGCGTGATAAACACACTGAGGGTCCGGGTTCCTGCATTTTATCTGTGGTCCGGGCAGCCCCACCTTGGTGTGCAAAGCTCACCCCATCCCAGATGGTTTGTCAACTTCTGTTATTTCTCCAGTGCGGCGCTCCTTCCTTCACAATCACGTGAAGGATGGCAGATCCAAGACTCACAAGCTACAGCACCCTACAAGTTATTTGGGGTTTATGAGGGGGGTGGTTCGTTTTGAGACAGGCTCTCATTTTGTAGCCCTCAGTGGCCTGGACACGGCAATGTAGACAGCTGGCCTCAAACTCAGAGATCCACCTGCCCCCGCCCCTGTCCCCGCCTAAGTGCTGTGGTTAAAGGTAAGTTTGATTTTTAACATAATCTTTTAGGGGTAACAGTCGATGTCATTGTGCTTTTTGTTCATGGCCTCTGGTTTTGGCATAGAGAGTGCAGGGAATGGATCTACTAGCATCTCCTGCAAAAGGCTAGTTCTGACTACTTAAGCCTTTCATTCAGTCATTCAGCCATCATTTTCTTCTTTAAGTTTTCTACTCTCCAGAAAACACTGCCTCCTTTTATGTCAGTTATCTTGCGGTGTCACAGTTTCACCAAAACGGAAGAGAATTTAAGAAGACTGGAGTCTTGAAGAAATGACCCTTCTCATGAAAACGTTATCGGTTATGATTTGCAACAAAAAGCCCCACAGCTCTTCAGGAGTCAAGAAAAATATCTAAACGAAAAGAGACACAGCAAAAGGTGTCCAGGTCTTTAAAACTGCCGTCTCTTCATCAGTAGTTCTGAAAATGGGTAGGCGTCTGTGGGACAGGTCAAGACCCACACAGCCATCCAGACAATGTTGATTGATGATGCATTCATGACATTGCATGCTGTGTTCTTCCTGATTGACAACACGCAGATTCACGGCACTGAGCACGAAGGGGGTGAGCATTTCCTGCTCCCCAGTCCCCTCCCCCCACCAAGCAGTAGGTCAAGACCAAGCACCAGGTAAGCACCATGCCTTGGGTTCTTCCTGAATTCATGTGTCTTCTTGGTACTTTAATGTATGGAAATAAATTGATCTACTTGTTGAAAACTGATATCACCTGCACTCCTGCATGCCATAGCTATTACCTACCTTCATTTTTTAATTACTAAGATTTTAGAAAATTGTCCTACCTGAGTAACTGTCCTAATATCAAGTTTTTATAAAATATTTGAGTATTCCCTTTTTTTTTTTTTTTTTTTTTTTTTTTGGTTTTTTTGAACAAGGTTTCTCTGTGTAGCCCTGGCTGTCTGGAACTCACTCTGTAGACCAGGCTGGCCTCAACTCAGAAATCCCCCCTCTGCCTCCCAAGTGCTGGGATTAAAGGCGAGCGCCACCACTGCCCAGCATATTTGAGTATTTCTAATTGTGGCTTCTACACGTGGGAATCCAGCTATAAAATGGAACGGAAAGCTTTAAAGCCCAGTGTAAAATTTAACATGCATATCATTTTATTTCAAAGAAAACAGTATCAGCTAAAAAGCTTGGAGATGAATTTTCTGAGCAAGGGCTTTGCATAAGAAACGTACTTCAGTTTTAACATAAAATGTAAGTACCACCTGCTTCTGAGAGATTTGAAGTAACACATAAGCCTGTTTCTTTAAAGGTTTGAATAGCTATTACTATAATGTATATAAAATTTTACTTTGATCTTACAGGCAGCCAAGATAGGAAGGAAAACATGGAGGGATACTTATTTTTATTTTATTCATCTGATAAGATAAAATATGTGTTCTTTAAAAAAAATATTTTAGTACAAAATCTAAACAGAATTGAACACAAAGTATTAATCAAAGAAATTTATTTAAACAGTGGGGCACTTCACAGTATCATGTCTTTAGTAAATCTTACAGTAGAAATCTTAACAATCCTAATAAGGTTGAATATTACTAAGACAGTCAATAAAATACAAGAAAATGTCACAATGCCCTTCGGTGAAAGTGCTCCAGTGGGGATGCCCTAAAGATGACACAAAATACAGCTATTTCATGGGCCACCAATTTATGAACAGAGTTTAAAAAAAAAAAAAGGAAAAGACATGTCTACTACTCTTTTCTTTCCTCTCCACAACTGTCTCTGTAGGAAGTCCTCTGAAATTGATTAGTAAACCTGGTTATCATCAGGGACCTTCTCTTCATGTCTGAAGAAAGAAATGCCCATACCAAACATAGTAGTACAGGATTAACACGCCATTGTACATGTTGAAAAATTTGGTAAGCGATCACCATGTGGCTGGGTACAGCAGCGCCTGGATTCCTAGTTGGCTTCAGCAACGGGCTTTTTTTTTTTTTTTTTCTCCACAGATGAAAGAGGTGCTCATTGAAACTTCCAAAACACTTTTCTGAGGAAATTGATTCTCCAGATACGGCTTTACTACAAAACTCCTCAGAGCTTGGGGTTAGTGAACATGCAATATCAGTCTCTCACATCAGGTAGAGAATATGCAATAAATGTACCTAACTACCAGGCCCCCATTTCTTGGAGCGTCCTATGCAACTGAGTCTGGAAATATCACTGAAGCTGACGTAAGCCATTATATATATATATTTTTTTTTTAAGTCTTTCCATTTTCTAGTGTCTTTCTTTAAGCCGAATTTTTTTAGAATCAGGTATCGCCTCCTCAAACAACAGATGAGTCTACATGACATTTCAGCACAACATCTGATTTTCCCTGCTCAAAGATCTTCCAGGGAAAAATTAACTTTAAAATATGTCCCAAACATCTGGATGAAGCTGGAGGAGATTGCTCACCACGGTTGAGCAATGTGTGTATTATCAGCAAAATAACAGTGTCTCCGCATAGCTGATACTAGGTATCTTCTTTGATGAAGTGATACAAACCACAGTATCCTGAAGAGGAGGTAAACATTTAATGTCTTGAGCCTAAAGTGGAATGTTTTCTATTCAAGTCTATCAAGGTCATTCAAGCTATAAAGACAAGAGCTATAATTAGTAACATAAATTCAAAAAACATGTAAAGGTTTATTTGTTTACAGAATTTGATACTGAAAACTACTCTGCTGGTAAGAATTCCTTTTTTGTTCCTGGGATCAGAGGAACTTGATCATAATACTAGTCAAAACGCACCGCACAGTAGGCCATGACCTACTCACGTAAGTCATTAAATTCTAATAATCGTTCCTATGAAATGGTTATTGTTCTTGTTTAACCAAGAAGAAGGATCTGTTTAGAAGAGTGTTTTATTTGTTTGTTTCTCTAGTTTTAGCCAATTTTCTCAGTACACAAATAGCAAATTCTGAGGAGCCAATGCTTTTAATTCAATCTAAGAGATCTATGTCAAGACACGGTCAGAAAACCAATTGGTAACGTGGGTCTCAGGAATAAGAAAAATGCTTGCAGATTTTTGTTTGTTTTTGTTAAGAAGGGCAAGATTTACAAAGGTTCTTGATCAGTCATTTGCCTCGTTCACTGACAGATATTCATAAACACAATGTATTTTCTACATAACATATTCCACAGATGAAATTCACATGGTTGCCACAATCTAACCTATTTTTGATTAACAAAATTGTGACTGAATTAAAGAATGCCACAAGAAGCTTTGTTATAGATATTCATGAAAGTACTTCATAAATATATGCGTTATGATTTATAAATAAAAAGACCTCAAATCTTGCAATTTACTTGAGGGGTGTGTGTGTGTGTATACTTAGTTCCAAATAGCTTTCTTAATGTTTGTCTCTTTTCTAGATGCTATTCCATGTGTAAAGTTAATTAACTAAAGCCTCACACTTCTGGAGAATATAAAAGTATATAATTTTTTTTCATTTTAAGCTGCAGCTCATAGAATTTGGAGCTTTCTGAAACATGTTAGCTATTAGACATATTACTGCAAATTATATATATAATGATATACATATACATATATATATCCTTTCTGCTTTGCTATGCTAATCATGACTTCAATATAAATATCAACAGGCTTATCAATCATTAAATCTTTTATTCACATATTGATAATGACCATAGTAGTCCTGGCCATTTTTGGTGTATTCGAGTCAATACATTTTCCTTTCTTCAAGCTAAGAATAAATACCATGACAAAATGGGTATAGGTTTCAATCTACTCTAAATACAAAAAAAATAAATAAATAAAATTACTAGAATTCTGGGAAATTGTTAGCTCATCAAACGACAGGTTGCAGGAGACAAGAAACATGTTTGTAGTTAAACTAGTTCTTGGTACAGGACTTCCAAGTTCATCTTTGTCTGGTGAGAATCTAGCTTCTCAAAGAATCGTGAAGTGTAAATCCATGAACCTGAGACCTGAGTGAGGAACGTGTGCACACGTCTACAGCAGAGGAGTCCATTGCGAAATGAAGACAGGCAGGAACCTAATGGAAAGGTTGAATGAGAATCAGCTAAAGCCTCCTGAGCCCAGGGCTGCTAGTTGATGAATCGTCCCTTACACGGCCCTGTTTTCTGTTCTAACTTACCTGACCTTAAAGGAATCTGTTTCCTAAATCACAGGGACCTTCGAGAGTTAATAAAATCTATGGAGTCTAATAACCCAGTAGACCAGAATCTGCTATGATATGCCCTTTCGGATATAGACCAAGTGAAAGGCTTTTCTCACTGAAAACTCATGAAGTAAGGAAAACTTGGTTGTCACGTTCTTTTTGGCAAATGTTTACTTATCTGGCAAACGCCTATTAGCAAGAAATTCCACGAGAGCTGGGCAGGCCTGATGCCCATACACCCAGGGGCAGCAGTTGGAAAGTCTGTGAGCTTTACAGACAGAGACATCTGGAAATGGAAGCAGGCATTGTCTAAGAGAGCAGCCAGCTAGTGTTAGGGAGGAAGAGTGGGTTATGACAAAGGGTGGAGGGGCAGGAAGAGTGTGGAGATGGTACCCAGAGTCTGTGCGCTCAGCTGTCAACTCCGTGTGGGTGGGAAGCAGACAGCATGCCAGAATGGAGGAGGCCATCCATCACTAGTCACTGAGAACTTCTGTAAGGCAGAGGAGAATATGGACTTCCACCCTGGGGCTTCTGCATGTAGTGGATGCGGATGGGAAGCTATTCAGTAGAATGAATTAGGGTGGGGCCCCTGCCATCCATGCTGAGAACACAAGCCTGGTTCTTCAACAATGCTTCCTTGCTGAACAAGTCTGATGAGCTCTGAGTACGGCCCAGACAGTCAGTCACTGGAGGGGAGACTCAGAATGAAAACATCTAAAGACACATTGCCAGTCCCGGAGAGGGGATGGAGCGGGCTTCTGTGGAAACCAGCTCAAACGAGTTTTAGACCTCTAAAGCTTTGGCTGACCACCATGGTAGCTCACACACAGAGAGAAAGGGGCATGCAAAACAGCCTATGAGTCCTGGGTATGCCCATAACTGCCTTAATCATAAAATTGGTGTCTAAGAAAGCCCAGTGAAAGCAAAATCGTGAATAAATTTTTTAATTCAAAATTAAACCGTATTGCAGCCTCCCCCTTGATACTATAAGTTGTAGTTCCTACAGAAAGAAAGGTATCTGTGTATCCTCCTTCCCAGGCTAGACGGTAGCTGGGAGCCCTGGGAGAGATCCCATACTCTCCACCCACAAAGTTTACACTTAATCAGGTTTCAGCATGTAGACCTGAGCTCCCTTGGGAAGCGGCACTTCTGTTCAGACAACAGTCTCTTTATTTGCCTTCTCCCGTACCTTTCTGACTCTACTAGTGATGTTGCTGTAAAGTGTATTGGCTCAGGATATAGTGAGGAGTGTGTGTCTGTGTGTGTGTGCGCGCCCTATAAGTAGGTAACAGCAGTTAATAAAAAAGAGGCCGTGAATTTGAAAAAGAGCAAGAAGAGATGGATGGAAGGGTTTGGAAAGAGGAAAGAGAAGGGGAAAAGACATCATCTCAAAGATAAAACAGTCATGGTAAGTTTTAAAAACAACTAAAACGGCAACTTCAAATAAAAGTGTTTGCTAGCACTTTTGTGATTATTAAACAGAGCGCATGCCATTGGCTCATAAACTCTCACGTGCAACAGCATACTCAAAGAATCCAAAAGGAGAGTTGATTTTTGTTTCTAATAAAAATGTTAAAGAAACAGGAAAAACAGGACAATCCAGGAGCCAAAGCCTCTAGTAGGGTAAAAAGGACAGTCCCTTACTATCACAGTGCCTAAAAAGGAGAACCCTTCCTGAGAGGTCCGTCTTGATATCCTTTTTCTTTTCATCTAATATTTTTTTATGCGGCACGTCTCAAAAATTTAATTCCTTATGGTGTGACATTTTGTCGAGCCAGTCCCACTCGATGGGGGAGGTTCTAAGAGGTGAACGGACACGTGCAGAGGTGGAAGAGGGGGAGCCTCGCTGGAGAAGGAGGATCACGTGGGGGTATACTTTGAGGGCAATACTTGGTCCCTGAATACTTCCTGACTGGCGATGTGACCACCTGTACCCACCATGATAGCCTGAAGCCTCTGAAACCATGATCACGAACACTTTCCTCTAGTAAGCTGTTTGGTCCGAGTGTTTTGTCACAGAGACAGAAATCTGACTAACTCTGCTGTGATCTCAGTTCCATGCCACATTTAAAGTGTATTAAAAAAAAATCCTCCGTCTCATATTTCACTGATGTTTGGCTTTCTCTTCTCTCCTTTTACCAACACAGCTGTAACTGTCAATTGTATACTATCAATAACCAAAACAATAAAACCAATCATTAATATGCCCTACACCTTTTCTAATACATTTGATCCAAACCCAATCCATCCAACATGGCGGAGACCACCGCCAAGGGGTTTGCCTGCACCCAGTAAGAAGTGCTTGTGGGCGGAACACAGCTGCAGAGACTCTCTCCTGAACTGTCTGAGGAAACGAGGCCTCGGTGATCAGCAGCAGTGAGTTAACGTTTGAGTGTATTTTTGTATTAAAATTAACATGGCATTAACTGATAAGAATACAAAAAAAAATGATTTTGCTTTGGCATATACTATGCTCAGTGCTTGACTTTAACCAGTATTTACCTAACACCTAAAATGTACCCAAGGAGAAAATTACTGCGTTAATTTTAATCACCAAGACATTTTTAAGAATGTCCTAAACGACTTGAGAACTCACTAGTCTTCTCTGTGGGGACAGAATCGCTCATCCTAAGTCAGATATTCTAAAAGGCGCTAAGCCTGACAAATGAAGTCATTTATATGTTCCCTCCTGTGTTTGTAATTTTCAAAATAATTACATTCCATCATCTTTCGCTTTTCTTTATATCTCTAAACCAAAACTCTTTAATCTAACTATATTAATGGGGGTTCTCCAGAGAAATATGTGAAGGCTAACAGCTTTACAGATCTTCCAGGAGAGTTGGCATCTGGAGACCCAGGAGCGCAGACAGTTCAGTACACTTAAACCCACGGGTCTGGGAAGCTGAAAAGCAGATTGTG